>QXTE01000029.1:5731378-5965119 GCA_003942145.1 Platysternon megacephalum
GGCGCTGGGGGGGCGGTACTTTGCTAAGCTTTTGGCTCTACGGAAAGATACTTCTAATGTTTCCCTCTTCTATAGAATGATATTCGATGATTTCTCTGCTCCCTTATCAATTAATACTGACATTTTTAGACCCTTCTCCTCCTCCCACAGCCTGAAACTAAAAGCCAGCCCCATAAATCCACTAGCAATAAAACAGAAAGATGGTGAAATCCGTCTGCAACAGCATATCCCAGTCCTCGTTAAGGGGCAATTCAACATCTTTAGGACACATTCATTGCTGTTGTGAGGGAAAGAGGTTGCAGATCCATTTAAAAACACCAGGGACTTGCAAAATCCAATTTATAATTTGCAACGCACTCCCCCCGCAGTAATGACCATACACACCCAGGTCAGCAGCTTGGAAGGAAATACTGCAAACTGATTTGGGTGGATAGCTGCAAAAATAATCTGATTTGGAAAATCTTTACATGTTGAGGAGGAGATAATTCTGGCAATTATCTGTAATATCTTCAGTTGAACAGTGCTGGGTAGACACTTCGGGGAATCATCAGTGTGTTTATTTCAAAATTGCAAAAGGTGGTGACTCTAACAATTATCTGAATCATCAGCTTTATAAACCTTTAGCTAACAGGTTATTTGATTCTTTACAAAATAACCAATTTGAGAAGACATCCACTATCACCCAGAGATCTTGTTTCTATGGGGATTTTAATTGCTCAGCAGTTCATTTTAATGCCTGCTCTGAGATGATAGAATCATTCAATGATCGGAAAACAGCTAATGTAGGCAACACAAAGAGTGAGGCCTTTGAACAAAGGGGTACATTGGAAAATGGCTGGTAGGTGACTGATGGCTCCACCTTCCCTCTTTCTGGACATTATTACACCAGAAAGAGCCTTGCTCCCGGGAATGCCACCTCTAGAATTTTTCATGGTCTCCACGTTTCTAATGTATGCAGTAGTGTTGGTGCCAGCCAGAATCAAAAGCTTAAAATATAGAAAATTAATACAAGAAATTATATTTCAATATAGAGACGTGACCCAAAGTTCAAATGACACAGGATCATCATCAGTTGCAAAAAACCATTCTTTTTTCAGCATTTATGAGGGATATTGACTTGTAACAGGTGGCACACCCTGTGGGCTGGAAAGCCTGGGGCTAAGCCAATCCTTATTACAGAATGAATCCCACCTATGTGGAATCAGACAAGTCCCTGTTAAGAGCAGAAGGTGAGGGGAGTGTAGGGAGTTGCAACTATAGCTATGTTGGTGGACAGTATAGAGTGTGGGGGTGAAAGGCTCCTGTAGGACCATGATCAGGGAGCTTGGAGGGTAAAGGCCACTGAGGAGGCTCAGGGGGGCTATCTTGCCTGTGTTTGTGACTGGATGTCTGAGCCCCACTGAGGGAGAACTGGGAGGACTGGTTGGGAGAGAAGAAAAAGCCCTGGGATTCAGAGAAAATGCCAGAGCTAAATAGGGACTTTTTCTTTGTGTTGTTAGAATGGACTTTAGTTTGGGACTCTGGGTAGTTGGAAGCTGGTTCTGGTATTCAGCTAGCCCCCAGCAAGGGTATTGTTAACCAGAGACAGCCTCTGTGAGTTTTTAAAGGGACAAGAAGAGAGGAAAAGCAGAGGTGGGGAGCTTGCAGAGACACCCCAGGCCAGGAAGGGGCGCTCAGTAAGTAGCAGTCCTGTTACAAGGATTAATATCTTATTTTAAACACATGATTAAATCCCTGATTAAACAGCCTGTTCCTCTTCAACAGGGCACTTCAGCACATGCTAAAATCCATTGACTATAATGGAATTTAAACACTGTTTAAAGTTAAGTGTGTGCTTACTGCTCCTGCATTCTCTAAGCATAAAATCTCCATTTTTGTTCTAGTTGGTAACATTGCTTTAAGGCAGCATCAAAATTCCTTCTTCACAGAAAACCCCATTCATTCTGAAAGCTTGTTGGAATTGTCAAACTCATTTTTTAAATGTAATTTAGCCTTTTTTTAAAAAAAAAGAAAATGTTAATGAATATATTTAGATTTTTCTCTGAATTCTCTACATTTCAATTAATATTTTGCTTTATCATTTTCAGTTTTCTCGGGTTTGGGTGTTTGTTTTCAATTGCCAAGTTTGATTGGTTGGTTTAGTTACATTATAAGATTTCTTGAAAACAAGCATTTTTTTACTTCAAAATAAAAACATTTCGTTTTAGAAAACTCCAGTTTTAAAAAAGATACAGAAGTTCTGCAGAATTTTTAAATGGGTCCATTTTGAAAAGTACTGCAGTACTCAAAAAGAAATATTCTTCTTTTTCTTCAACCAGCTCATCTATTCTTTTAAAAAAGAGGTATAAAATAGAGAGAGAACCATGAGCATAAAAACTGTCTTAAAAGGGAAAGCACCGTGTGCAGATGATCAGCAGAGAACCACAGACACAATGTTCCAGGCTGCATAAAAGCTACTGGTTGGGTTCAATAGCTCCTGGTATTGAGTGATTTTGACATGTGGATACAAACAACAAAGCACCCTTGCAACTACAAAATAAATACACAATGGAAAAATCATCTGAATGAGTGACTGTCCTCCAAATAAATATACATCGGAGGGATGTAAAAAAAGGAGTTTGTATGTCTGAAAATGCGCGCAGAATCAAGGTAATGAGACAGAAAGATCTCTGAATTAACTCCTAGCAACAAAGGTATTCATAACGTCAACTAACAAGGTTAACTCTTCATGAATTAAGTCTAAGAACAATTAAGTAAAAATAAAGAGAAACTATTCTTTTACTGTTGTTGCAGGTAGGGAAGGAAGGGATCTTATCATGACATTAAGGGGACATCATTTATACTCATCATTGACTTAAAGGGGGGGCCCTGATTCAGGAATGCATGTAAGCACACATTTGACTTAAACATATGTTTAAACCCCTTTGAAGTTAGTGGGACTCAAGCATGTGCTTCAGTGCTTTCCTGAATATAGATGGATTTAAGCATGTGCTTATTGAACTGGGGCAGATTTTACTTGTCTTAAGTTAAAAATTCCTGTGATCTGGGTTTTGCAGCCCTCCCCTGATCCATGCTAAGCAATCACTCTTCAGGCACTGTCTGCAGTAGACATGGAGATGGAGATGGCATGGAGACATGGAGATGATGTGGAGATGAAGGAGGCACCAGGAGCTGGAGAGGAGTGTAGCCCAGAGCAACTCCAAGTGTGCCCTTCCAGAGGGTGACCTGGTTGAGTCCATAGCACTTTCAAGTAAGAGTGCTCTTAGCAAGCAATGGACTTTCACACAGTGAAAGTCAGGAAGAGCAAAGATTTTGAAGAGTAATGACCACAGGGTAGACCCTGTAATAGACAATCCTGCACGTCTCCTATCTTCAGATGCTGCATCATGGAAGGGATTTTACGGCTGGCAGCTAAGCTGAGGAATCCCCATGTTTTCTACCGCTCTGTACAATCTAAAGCCTACCTCAACTACACTCACAGATATGAGAGCTCCTTTAGATGGTGGTTAAAACTGGCTACCCTAAGGCAAGCCAGTAAGTACAGTAAATTCTATTGGAAAAACTCAATATGTGCCTTGATGCTGTGATTATAGTTCTAAGTACTAATCTTCCTATTCTAAATACAGGTTTCAATGCATACCTTTAATCCCCTCCCAAATCTGAAAACACTGGCCATAAGATGCTCTCTCACCAATATAGTTACCGCTGCTCATTGGGGGGGGGGGGTTAATTATGCCAACAGGAGAGCTCTCTTCCGTCAGCATAGAGTGGCTACATGGGAGCCCTTACAGTGGCACAGCTGCAGCGGTACTGCTCTGCTGCTGTAAACTCTGTAGTGTAGACATAGCTTAAGAAATCTTTCAAGCAGAAAAGGAAGTTCTCCTTAATAGGCATTTTTATTCCCTTCCCCCAGCATTCAAGCTGTGATGGGACGCGGGCTTGGGCACCTCTTCAGGACAGTGGTGGAAGCTATCAAAAAAATCTTTGTGACACAATGGTCCATTTGGATTCAATAGTCCTTCCTGATGGGCAGGAGATAGCACCTTCTGTAGGAATCCAAAATCTAGCATTAGATGTAGTTTTTTATTTCCGGTTTGGTGAGTTACATAGATTCAGAACAAACATTTTACAGTAAAAGAGAAAAAAATTAAGCATTTACTTATAGCAGGGGATTTACAGCTTTTGACATGGTCTCCCACAGTATTCTTACCAGCAAGTTAAAGAAGTATGGATTGGATGAATGGACTATAAGGTGGATAGAAAGTTGGCTAGATCATCGGGCTCAACAATGATCAACAATGTCTAGTTGGCAGCCGGTATCAAGCGGAGTGGCCCAGGGGTTGGTCCTGGGGCCGGTTTTGTTCAACATCTTTATTAATGATCTGGATGATGGGATGGATTTCACCCTCAGCAAGTTTGCGGATGGCACTAAGCTGGAGGGAGAGGTAGATATGCTAGAGGGTAGGGATAGGGTCCAGAGTGACCTAGACAAATTGGAGGATTGGGCCAAAAGAAATCTGGCTGGGATGATTTAGTTGGTGTTGGTCCTGCTTTGAGCAGGGGATTGGACTAGATGACCTCCTGAGGTCTCTTCCAACCCTAATATTCTATGATTCTATGTTGAGGTTCAACAAGGACAAGTGCAGAGTCCTGCACTTAGGACGGAAGAATCCCATGCACTGCTACAGGCTGGGGACGGACTGACAAAGCGGCAGTTCTGCAGTAAAGGACCTGGCGATTACAGTGGACGAGAAGCTGGATGAGAGTCAACAGTGTGCCCTTGTTTCCAAGAAGACTAACAGCATATTGGGTTGCATTAGTAGGAGCATCGCCAGCAGATCGAGGTAAGTGATTATTCCCCTCTATTTGGCACTGGTGAGGCCACCTCTGGAGTATTGCGTCCAGTTTTGGCCCACTACAGAAAGGATGTGGACAAATTGGAGAGAGTCCAGTGGAGGGCAATGAAAATGATTAGGGGCTGGGGCACATGACTTACGAGGAGAGGATGAGGGAACTGGACTTATTTAGTCTGCAGAAGAGAAGAGTGAGAGGGATTCAATAGCAGCCTTCAAATACCTGAAGGCAGGGTCCAAAGAGGATGGAGCTAGACCGTTCTCAGTGGTGGCAGATGACAGAACAAGGAGCAATGGTCTCAAGTTGCAGTGGGATCTAGGTTGGATATTAGGTGGAATGGGTTACCTCGAGAGCTGATGGAATCTCCATCCTTAGAGGTTTTTAAGGCCCGGTTTGACAAAGCCCTGGCTGGGATGATTTCATTGGGGTTGGTCCTGCTTTAAGCAGGGGTTGGACTAGATGACCTCCTTGAGGTCTCTTCCAACCCTAATATTCTATGATTCTCAAACTTTTGTACTGGTGACCCCTTTCACATAGCAAGTCTCTGAGTGCGGCCCCCCTTATAAATTAAAAACACTTTTTTATATATTTAACACCATTATAAATGCTGGATGCAAAGCGGGGTTTGGGTTGGAGGCTGAAAGCTTGTGACCCCCCCATGTAATAACCTTGTGACCACCTGAGGGGTCCCAACCCCCAGTTTGAGAACCCCTGATATAGAGGTTATAAATGAGATTAATGCATGCAGCAGCTTACAAGCATTCCATAAAGTCTTATAACACTAATATCTATTTTAACTACACTAACCCATAGGTAAGCCAGACTAGTTTCCACCTATGCATTTGTCAGTGTCCAGTGAGGCCTGGGGTCTTGGCATGAACTGGCACCTGGTCTGCTAGTGTCACAATGATGATGGGCAAGAGTTGGCTCATTTTGAAGATGTAGGGAAGACTGTGGGATCAGTCAGGTTTTTTTTTTTTTTTGGCAGGGGATGGTGTGGGTATGAGTTAGACTTTTAGGGAAATGGCGGGGTCAGGAGGAAATAGGAAGGTGGAAATGGTGGCAAACATAGGTGCTGGAACTAGGGGTGGTGGGGATGCTGCCGCACCCCGTGGCTTGAAGTGGTTTCCATCATATACAGGGTTTACAGTTTGGTTCAATGACTCTCAGCACCTCCACTATACAAATTGTTCCAGCACCCCTCATGGCAAAATGTTTCCCAGGCTTCAGGAAAAAATACTAAAGCCAGCTCTGCCATGCGTTTTTAACTGGGGAAATGCTGAGAAGCTACAAAGTCTGTTCTAGCCACATGGCTTCTGTTATCAAGCAATAAACTACTCAGAGATGTCCAGATGAAACACGTACAAATTGCCATTTTGAAAAATGTGCTATCTGTGAAGTGTGCCCCCAAAATGGAGGCAAATCCATGGACTCCTGGCCCCACTGAAGTTAATGGGAGTGTTGCCATTGACTTTAATAGGGCCAGGATTTCACTCAATGTGAATAAACAAGTCCAGATCAAAAGGGCGAACTCATGGCAATTGATAGTTATGGCCAATCAGAATCTGGGGAATGAACAGCCCTTGTTTGCAACTCCTTTTAACTTAGAGCACTAACTCCAGATTGAAAAAGTAAAGAAGCTGTTCCATGAGAAATAGAAGTTCTTCTTCGAGTGATTGCTCATGTGTATTCCACAGTAGGTGTGCGTGCTCGTCACGTGCACCGGTGCCGGAAGTTTTTCCCTTAGCAGTACCCATAGTGGGGGAGCCCCGCTGCGACCCCTGGAGTGGTGCCTCTATATTGCACCATAAAGGGGGCTGCGCGCTCCCCCCACCCTCAGTTCCTTCTTGCCGCCAGTGAAGGTAGTCGGAACCTGTGCTCCAGCATTGCTGTAGCGTCTATCCTTAGTAGTACGATCTTCTACTGTAATTAGTTTTCTCTAGTTAGTGGCCTGGCTCGGGGCATGCCCCGGGCCCCAGGCTTCAAGTTGTGCGACTCTTGTCGCAATTCTATGCCCAGAAGCGATCCACACACTCAGTGTCTTCGCTGTCTGGGAGAGACTCACATAAGTGAGCGTTGCAAAATCTGTAAGTCCTTCAAGCCCCAGACTAAACGCGAACGAGATATCCAACTCCGGGCCCTGCTTATGGAGTTGGCATTGGCCCCAGCACTGGTGCACCGACCGGACCTGGCACCGGGCACCGCGTCCTTGGTGCGGAGCGAGGCCCCATCGACTAGTCGGCACCACTTCCCCGCTAAGAAGCAAGCCAAGACCCAGCAGCACCAAGATAAATACAGGGGTGAGGCTGGACCCGAGTTGGGCAGCCCACGATCCCCCTCGGGACCTAGACCTCCGACGCACGTTGAGCGGAGTAGTCCAGTCCCGTCCGCGCGTGCCTCTCCTGCGGTGAGGATACCATCGACGCCGGAGGCAGCTCAGGCAGCACGTGACATCCTCGTCCTGCTGGTGCCGGGCGTGCCGCCCGAGTCGGGCCCCCGGTCCCGAGGGAAGCCGCCGCTGGGCGCTCACCAGCCCTCCCCTACCAGGTCGGAGGTCGAGGTGCCTGCTCGATCCACGGGGCCTGCCCGTAGACCACGTCAGATCTCCACTCCGCTGACTGGGTCGCCTGAGAGCGAGTCTCCGGAGTCTTCCTCTGCCCAGAGGGGTCGCAGGTGCCGGGACAGGAAGCGTCGACCCTCCTCTTCCAGCCGGAGTGATAGCAGGTCTCGACACCATCGGCTCCGCCGCTCATACCACGGCGCGTGCCTTGCTCGGAGTGAATCCCGACCGGCACCGGCACCGAGGTGTTGTAGCCACGGTCACCACAGGGATTCCAGAGATAGCACCTCCGACGTTTACATCTCATCATCATCGAGGTCCAAATCCCGGGGTCGGAGCCGACATGACCGGGACCGGTCCAGCCGCTCGTACGGCACCGTGCGCTCCTCGGTAACTTCGGCCTCGGCTCCCAGCCATCCCTCCCTGGGCCACATCATCCCTCAAGAGCAAGTAGCTCTGCTTGGACCTCAGCCGGCTCAGTGGCAAGGGGCGCCTTGGCAAGGACAGTGGTGCCAGTGGGCACCGTGGCCCCAAGCGCCCGCACCAGAGAGAC
The DNA here is from genome assembly GCA_003942145.1 of Platysternon megacephalum. Taxonomy (NCBI): domain Eukaryota; kingdom Metazoa; phylum Chordata; order Testudines; family Platysternidae; genus Platysternon; species Platysternon megacephalum. The sequence continues at coordinate 5,739,346 of QXTE01000029.1, forward strand.
CCCGTTCCATAGCTGGGGCATCCCAGGTCCACTCAGCGTCCCCATCTTGGCACCAAGAGCAGTCCTCGGGTACCGAACCACCGGCACCGCGCCCGGAACCAGATGCAGAGTTCGACCCGACAGTACTGGCCGATGCCCTGGAAGCGGTACCGGTCGTCTCGTTGGCACCGGACGAGTCCATAGCGGTGCCGCCCCCTCCTTCTCAGGAGAACTTTAAGGCTCATCAAGAGCTTCTCCGGCGCGTAGCTGCCAGTCTCCAGCTCCAGGCTGAGGAGATGGAGGAGCCGTTGGACACTTTGTTTAATGTCCTGTCCTCCTTGGCACCGGGCCATGTGGCCCTGCCGCTTCACCAAGTTCTGAATATTTTTTGCCCACCACTTATGCATTGTAACATGATGTGACACTAGATGACCATCAACATATTTACACATGGGACAGCAAAATGTCTTTAATACTGTGTGTTTGTGGGCAAGGACGGGTTGTGCTAAAACAAAATTAAAATGACCAGATACTTAGGTTTAATTGCGGTGAATCAGCGAACTTCTAATAAAGTAAACATGTAAGGAGAAAGTGGCTTCACCTTGAGCTTTTTGTATCTTATTCAGTACAGTTTATAGCTTCTCACCAGTGCTTGAGAATTCTACAGAGCTCAAGCAAATCAAATACAGTAGCATTCTCTCATCTGCATAATTACCAAGAGCCAGATAATGGAAAACAAGTTCTGATTCCAAAATGTTAATTGCTGTTGAAGTTATAGAAGGCAGAAATGAATACAGCTTGATTTTCATTAGCTATATTGAACCTGTAAGGTGGAGAATTACAAGATAACTTGGTTTGCTGAGTAAATCAGTTCTAATAGTCTCTACTGTTTACCCATTCTGCTTAGGAAATTATTTTTATTATGTGTATTCTAGCAGAACCTAGTGGTCCCAAGTGAGATCAGACCCCTGTGTGCAAGGCACTATACAATAATAATACAAGCAGTCTGGGTAAACAGCAAAGATTACTGGAACTGATTACTCAACAAGCCAAATTATTGTATCATTCACATACACATAAGGGACAACTTCTGCCCACAAATGTGACACTCTAAATAGACAAGACAAAGGGTGAGAGAGAGGGTGACTTCTTATCCCCATTTTGAAGATGGGGAATTGAGACACAGAGAGATTGTGACTTTCCTGAGCTGACACAGGGCACATCTACAGTGCAGTTGGCAGTAAGCCTCCCAACCCAGGTAGACAGACTCGTGCAAGCACGCTAAAAATAGTCGTGTGGCTGTTGTGGCTCCACCATTTGAGCTCAAGCATAGGGAGTTGGGTGGGCTTGAGCTTGGGTAGCTAGCCTGAGTCGCAGCCAGAGCCACCACGTCTACGCAGCTATTTTTAGTGCACTAGCACAAGTCTGTTTACCTGGGCTGTGGGAGGCTCATGCCCAGCTGCACCATAGACGTACCCACCAAGAGTCTGTGTTAGTGCCAGATCTCTTGAGTCCCAGTCCAGGGTATTACCCAAAAAACCATTCTGCCTCTCTTGAGTATTGTGAGCTTGGAAAAGCGCCTGTTTGTTTGCTTATGCTCCATCTTTCACAACTTGTGAAAGCGGAGTCCCCACCACCACCTTGCCTGGAGGCTGACAAGATTCTGAGCATCTCCTCAGGGGTGTCGGTGTATGGATTTCCTTTGAGACGTGAGTCGCGTTTCTACTGTGTTTGCAGTATGTTTTGCACCAAGGAGTTTGGGGTTTCAGCATCACCATGTTATGATAATACTGTACTCATGATCTGTGAGCCCACATATTTAAGCTTAGCTACAACTGCTTTGTCAAAGTTGCAGGAAGAAACTGTATATATTTTTTTAAATTACTATCCCTCAGCAGGTTGCATCATATTGCAGTGTGCATCATTGCCCTATACTAGAGGAATCAAACCATGCCATGGGCCTTTTATGCTGCCAGCCACCAATGGACACTCTCCTGTAGCTCGAGTAGAAGGTGTCTACCTTTCTGGAACACAAGCATTGGAGTTTTATTGCCCCCTTGCTGTGAAGTTCCAAGTGACCATGGTGCTCAGCGTCATGACAATGAGGATATCCTAGGCAGCCATCGATTTTTTTTTTAACACTGTATGATAATGTAGTGAAATATAGAACATCAGTCTTCTAGTATGGGGAATTTAAACATAAAATGAAGCGATGGTGGGGATGCTATCCAAAGCACAGGACTCTTTATTTTTATAAAAGACACCAATTGATTAAACATAGTTTCAAATAAAAAACAAACCCTCTCAATTTCAAGATGCCTAGAAACCAGCAATGAGGATTTAGCTTTGACTTAACTTTTCCTCACTAGCTCTTAACACACATACACTTAATCCTTCACCCATGCTCAGGAAATAAAACAAATAACAGCTCTCTCTTCAACTTTTCTCTTATTGCTAATGAAGGGGTGGGTGGTTTTTTTCATTTTTTTCATTTTTTTGTTTTTTGTTTTTGTTTTTGGGGGTTTTTTGCTTGTTTTTTTTCTTCCTTTGAATTACTTTGGAGACACTTGGACAATACACTGATAAGGGCCATGTATGAGATAAATAGAATGGCAGCCAATCACATTCTGCTCAATGATATTAAGTTTTGGGAATAAGAATGTCATTGTTTTTAAGTGATTAAAAAACGGTTGGACTAGATCATTGAATTAACACAAGCCCTGAATAAGAGGTATAGTAGTGCTGCCCCAGAAGCAGACCAGGGATCAAATTGTGACCAGATATTTACATTTTTGTAGCCACAAACCAATGATGGGTGTAATTTTATACCATCAATTATTTGGGGGTCCAGTAATGTCACATGGACATCTATGGACACAATGCTGTCTGCAAATCGGGTACTTAAATGTATGTGACCTAAAATGAGAGCACAAATAATTGCAGGCAAACATTCAGACCTTAGAGTCTAAAGGTTCCGTACATCATCAAAATGTACTAAAGTTGCCCATTACTATTCCAGACAACTCTAAAACTGATGGGGCAGCGTGAAGTCTTCTAACTGCAGTACCTAGCAAAACAAAATCTGATTTCAGTAACTCAGATATAAGTTTCTTCCTCTGGGCTACTTGGGATGAAAATATACTTTCCTGAAAGAAGAAATTAAAAAAGTAGATCTAATATGAGGGACAATTAGGAACAACCTGATCTTATAATTTATTCAGTCTCCTTTTTCCCTCAAGGATTCCCCCAATACCCAGCCTAAGTAACTAAATAAAGCTGTCAACAAAGAAAAGGAGCAAGAGTGAAGTTACTTTGCAGCCACTACTCTCGAACTTAGTGAAGGAAATTTTAATTAAAACAATCAAACAAACAGTCTAGAATAATCTGCATAATTCTTGCTCTGCCTCTAGGGGAGCTGAAAGAACTGAGGATCTTGGGAACTTGGAGATAGCGGCAAGTCACCGCAAATAGGACCTGAGTACAGTGGGAATGCATTCATTTTAAAATCCAAATCTAATATATCCAGACAAATCTGTTCACTATTTCCCAGCTTCTCTAAAGAGAAGGTTGCTTGTTATCTGTGGAATTGTCATCTCCAGAAAACAGTCTTTTAAGAAGTGCTTTACAGAAAACCTGAGCATCATCTGAGGTGTAAGATGTTTTCCTGGCTAAGGCCAGATGTTTTCCCTTTCCTCATATGACAGAATAATTTAAAGTTCATTCTCTCAACCTTAATTTCATAAGAACATAAAAACTGCCAAACTGGGTCACACCAATGGTTCATCTAGCCCATTATCCTGCCTCTGACAGTGGCCAGTACCAAAGCTTCAGGGAAACATACAGAACAGGGCAGTTGGAATGATCCACCTCTGTATTCCCCTCCCGGTTTCTGGCAATCAGTAGTTTAGGGTCACCCTGAACATGGCATCCCTGACCATCTTGGCTAACACCTGTTGATGAACCTATCCTCCCTGAACTTATCTAGTTCTTTTCTGAAGTCAGTTATGCTTTTGGCCATCATGACATCCCATAACCCTTCATATTATTTTCATTAAGATTTGACTTCCAAATTGTAAGGGATGTCTTTTTGCCTCTAACAGCCTCTGCTATTCTGCTGTTTAGACATGGTGGCATTCTTTTGGTCCTCTTATTGTCTTTACTGATTTGGGGCATACATTTAATCTGAGCCTCTATTATGAGGTTTAAAAACATCATGCTTTATAAAGTCATCATACTGCTTGCAGGCGGTTAATTCTTATGATAGCACCTTTTAATTTCCATCGAATAAGCCTCCTCATTCTTATGTAGTTCCCCTTTTTAAAAGTGAAAGTTTACTGTTGTTGGCTTTTATTTTTTGTATTCCCCTTCCCTGCCCAAGGCTGTAAAAGGTGTAAAATGGAAAGGAGGCGGTGGCTAGAAAAAATTGTTTCAGATTCACCTCAAAATGCCCAAACTGTCCCTGCCAAAAAATTTACCTTTTCAGATGAAACTTTCTGTACTTGATTTGAATCCATAGCTGATTTCTTTTCTTTTCTTTTCTTTTCTTTTCTTTTCTTTTCTTTTCAAAAGATTGTTAAAACCTCTCCATCTGCTAAGGTAGAAAAATTCATTTTTCTCCATTTACGAACATTTAAGCCACCTGTTGGGGTTATTTTACATGGTTCCATAACAGCTGAAGTTTGGAAGATGAAGTTTGGTGACTGAATTTTCATCAGGAAGGAGTAGTGGCTTTGTTCAGTATGGGAAAAAGATGCTTTTGGTTAAGTACAATTATGCTCATTTGTATACTGAGGATGTGGCGTGGAAATGTTAAGAGCTGAATTCTGAGCTCAGTCATGCACATACAACTCCAACGCAATGTGCCTGTATAACCAGCGACAGAGCTGGGCCCTTAGTCTAAAAAAGTCCATTAGTTGGACTGCTTTGTCTCTGTATTTGTGTTTGCTCAGCACCTAGCACACTGGGACTCCAAACATGAGATGGGCCTTTGAGCACTAATATAATGTAAATGATTAATAATAATAAATTAATAATTGTACATTGGGGCAAATTTTCAGTGCACATGAAGAATGCATGTTTCAGCTACTTATTATGGGCTAGATCCTCAGCTGCTATAACTTGGTTTAGCTTTGGTTTAGCGTATTCAAGTCAACGAAGCAATACTTATTTACACCAACAGAGCATCTGGTCCTTGAAGTTTAGCTACAGCACTGTATACTAGGTGCAATGCTATTTGGATAGCATTTTAAAAGTACACAAAAGTTAACATCATTTTGCTAATCTGCTAAACCTAACCAAAAGGTATTCCAGGTAAAATTAAAAGATGTTGATTTATCTATTGTCTGTGATATAACCTGGGAGAGCTGGGTTTTACAAAACAGCTGGCAGCAACTGTAGCCAATTGATTAGAAAGTGGTAACAACTCATGCGGGTAACAAGAAGTCAGAGCGTTCCTGCCCATTGTTAACTAAAGATAAGGTATAATAAATAATAATACATTACACTCATATAGCAACTTTTATCCAGACAGATCCCCACACTAGATTATTCAGCCACCATTTGGAAGATCTTAATGGTTTCTAAAAGGGAGTGAAAAATGTTCGGAGATGCAAACTAAAACCCTGCTCAGAACTTTCCCACATTTAGGGGCCTCTGAAATCAGGATCTGAATATTGCAGTTTCAGCCCATTTCTTAAAGCGATATGTTTCTGAAGATTATACAGTAGTTGCTCTGAGTCATCTGACAGGCAACTTGAAAAAGTGACATTCCTTGAACCTTCTCCCATAATTTTTAGCTTTTGTGATTTGGGGTAATAGCTCCAAAATAGGAAAGAGTGTGCTCTGATGAGATAGCATGGTGGCAGTCACTTCTGCAGTGACAAAGCAATTACCAGATTTCATACTTGTGAGATGGTTGCAATGTTGTTGTTTTGAAATTTTTTGAATATACTGTAGTATTAGAACGGATGAGTGCTGCAAAACAGTATTCACAAATATTTATTGAACTAAAAACATTCATTTGTTTTTGTCATGGGAAAATAGGAATTGCCATATTGGCTCAGACCCATGGTTCATCTAATCCGGTGTCCTGTCTCTGACAGTGGCCAGCGCCAGGTGCTTCTGGGGGAGTCACAAGATTCTTTAGTCTTGTCTACATACAAACTTGTACAAATTTAACTAAATGTGTTTTTAAACAGTTTTATTTAAAGGTTCAACACCCTATGTGGGCACTTGTTTTAAAATGGCTTATACCAACTTAATAGAGTCATAGATTTCAATGCCAGAAGAGACCATTATGGTCATCTGGTCTGACCTCCTGCAGAACAAAGACCATAGAATTTCCTTCAGTGACTCCTGCATCAGGCCCATAACTTCTTATTTGGTAAGGAATCAATTTAAGCTAAATCAATTTGACACCTTTAAATCAATTTAAGTGTGCAATCTGGGGACTTTGCACCAAACAAAATTGGTTACTAAAATGATTTTATTTAAATCTGGGCAATTTTGCATGGGGACAATTATAGAATAACCTGTTCTAGAGAGAAAATTACTTTCTAATTCCCTCAGTTAATTTTTGATTTCTAAACTGAAGCATGAGGTTTTATATACCTTTCTAAAAATTATCCTGTCCAACAAACGGACCAAAGATTTTCATTGAGCTGCCCATATGGATGATGAGGGCTTTTTTCTGAATGGTTATGTGCATGAGTACTTTAAATTATGTTTTCCAATGTGCGTTATCTTGCATATGTCAACAGTCAATTTTACTATAAAACGTCCAGCTGTCTATTCACCTATCTTTGTAACAACCTCTGGTATTCCTCACAGCCTTCTCCAATCTAGAGTATATTAATGATTTTGTGTTATCTGCAAATTTTGCCACCTCCCTATTCACCCCTTCTCTGGATCTTTTATAACCATATTAAACACTTGTCCTAAAGAGCTTTGGGACACATTTCTGTTTTATCATATTGATAATTAACCATTCTGTCCTGCTCCTTATTTTCTCTTAGCCAGTTTCTAAATTCTGGTAGTAATTTAGCTCAAATAGAGTCTGAGGGAATTTTTCAAAGGACTTTTTGAAAGTGCAAATAAATTATCGCAACCCTGTTTCCCCTTTTCCATGGTTTTGTTCGCATGCTCAAAGAATTCTAATAGATTAGAGAGGCATGATTTTCCTTTACCGAAGTCTTGATCATATCAGATGAATCTAGTTTTGCAATTCTTTAGTTATTATTTGAACCCATTTACTTGGTACTAAAGTAAGGCTTACTTGGCTGTAATTTGCAATATCATCTGCTACTAGTGACTCACTACTCTTGAATGTATCTGCTTGTTCCAGCTTTTTCCTCATTAGCTGACAGTACCTCAACTTTGCTACCTGAAAAGAGTAAGTCCAGGGTAATAGTCTGATGCAAAGAAGTCATTGAAGCATCTATGCAATGTCCTTATCTTCCTTAATTGTGCCCTTTATTGTCTGGCAATCCAATGGATCTATAGATTCTCTTGTAAGTTTCCTGCTTCTAATATAATTAAATAATTTTATTGTATGATTTTCTGTTTGTTTTGGCTATCTACTATTCAAATTCCCCCCAAATGTCCATTTTACAGTTTACCCACTTCTTTATAGTGGTTTCACTAGGGTTGGATTTCCATTTTCTGAAAGATGCCTGTTTGATTTGAATGATTCCCCTCTTTTTTCTTTGCTAGGTTTAGACAGAAGAGGATTGCATTGCTCAGTTCATTCATAGCTAGTGGGACTGGTATTTCTCATCAAATTTCTGGGACACAAGGTTCCATATCTAGATACAATAATTAAAAGAATTGGAAGAAGTGGCCGACAGCAGGACTAGTAATTGGACAAGATTTTTATGGATTATTGCATGTTGTTGAAAGTTTGTTGTTTTTTTAACAAAAATGTGTCAAGGCTTCTCCTGCTAACCATGCAACTCTGTAAGAGGAATTCAGAAAGTGCTTTGGGGAATGTAAATCTCTTATGAGTCCAGCTACTGCAGCCACAATATGGGAAGAAACATTTATCTGATAAAAGGGACAAAAAACGTAGAACCTCAATTATGGGCTGGGCTTTAAAAGTACTTTAAAGTCTGCCTTTTTGGAGGGTGGAGGGGCTAGGCAACAAAAGCTAAAACTACAAGAATGAACACGCAGAACTGTATTAACACAGAGAATGTGCTTTTATTGAGCATCCTTTAACTTCTAATGAATTCAGATTAAATGTTATGCGCATTTTAATAGGGTTGGGTTTTTTAGCCTGTGATCTATGCAACTAAACAACCAAAGCACCTGCATTTTTTCAATGGTGATAATCCTTAGAAATTAAAGAGAGAGGTGGTTGCTATGGGGATTGCACTAAATAATGTAGGTGAGCTTCTGAACTTCAAATGCAATGTAATTGCCAGCGAACTAATGGCTTTGGGAAAATAATAAAAGGTTTTGTTTTCATTCCAAATATGGAATGAAAACAAATTTCAACAGTTGCATCAAAACAGAATTGTTGTGCTCAGATCACCCCTGATGAACTCCACCCATGGTGAGAAACAAAGCCAATGTATTAGGGAAATCCATATATTTAATGACTTTTCTTTGACAGTCATGACATTGAGACTTCACCCACATAACTGTCAGGGTCTTAGCTCAAACCTATGAACCAGTAACTGTAATTCTGTAAATGGAAAGTCATCTATCCATGGACGTTCATTAGGTGTGGTGAGAGAAAGGTCAGAGGTATCAAGTCAGAAACCCTTTTGGGTCTGCTTAGTGATATTCAGGCTATAACTTCAGTGTAGGTGTGTACCAGGCACCAGGCAGTTTTAAAATCGTAGATAGTAACTTTGCCTAGGCGTATGCACTGAAGGTCTTGGCAAGATGGTTGCAGAGATCCAAGAGAGGCATAAGGGCCCTGGTACAGCTTCCAAGATTTCCAAGCAGCCCTGTTTAGGGATGGTCTGCTTGCTTTATCTGAGGGTGGCCCTAGAAAAGGTGGGTCAAACAAGCCCTGACTCATTGTTTACATCCTGGCTCAACTGTTTTTATAAACAGCATTGCTTTCTGGAGTATTTGGACTTTGACCCCTGGATATGACTTTGACCTGAATTCGGATTTAAGGAAAACGGCGGTGTGGAGTAACAAACTTGCATGTTTCAGAATTGATATTGCAGCTCTTTCAGAAACTCGGCTCTCAGATACAGGCTTCAGAAGGGAGAAGGACTACGCCATTTATTGGCATGGCAAATCTGAAGGAGTAAGGAGAGAAATGAACTTATGTCATCATGTGAAGCTCCGATTGCAGTGTTCTTACGTATCATGACACTTCGAGTTAGTTTACAGAAGGGATTCATCAACCTCATCAGTGTCTATGCTCCAACTCTGCAGGCTAGTGGTGAGGAAAAGGATAGCTTTTACCAACAGTTAGAAGAATTGATTGGCAGGATTCCACGGAAGGAACCCATCCTAGTACTTGGAGACTTCAATGCAAGAGTTGGGTCCAATGCTGAGATCTGCGTAGGCATGGCATTGGATGTATGAATGACAATGGTCAGAGAGCTCTCGAACTCTGTGCCAGTCAAGGCTTATCAGTGACCAACACCTTCTTTGCTGGTAACATCAGAAAAAAAGAGCACTGTGGAGATACCCGGGGTCTAAGCACTGGCACTAGCTGGACTTGGTTCTGACAAGACATTCATATATGAAAGATATCTTACATACATGATTCTTCCAAAGCACAGTCTGTGACATAGGCCACTCTTGTCTGCTGCAAAGTGAAATTTCAAGCTAAGAAGATCCACTGTAATAAAATTGCCGTACAACCTTATATTGACTTGTGCTGAATCAATGATTTGGTCAAGAAATGGCTTTTTAATGAAGAAGTAGCAAAGACAGATGGAAGAAATGAAACTGCTTCAGATGCATAGGAAGTCCTGAAGACAAGTATGTACAATGTGGCAATCAAGAGTTTTGGAAAGAGTACTAAGAAAAATGTTGACTGGTTCATAGACCATTCTGAGATATTGCTGCCACTCATTGAGAGGAAAAAGATCTCCCCTGATCACCTACAGGTCTACTCCTACTACTGATTCGCTCAACAACATAGAGAAGCTTGTAATGTTGTTCAATAGCTTCCAGGAGGTATGCTCAAGAATTTTGACTGGGTCTCTGTGATAACATCTAACAGGTGGCTAATGCAGGTGACAGTAGATGGTTGTATGAGAGTATTAGAAAGGCCATTGGGCTGATAAAGAACAAGACAGCTCCACTGAAAGCTCTGGATGGCATTATTATAACCGATAAAGGGAAACAACTGGAGAGGTGGATTCAGCATTATGGAATGATATACTCAAGGGCGTCTGTAGTAGACCAATGTGTGTTAGACAAATTGCCTGGGTTTGAAGTTATGACTTCGCTGGATGCCAAACCTACACTAGAGGAACTTGGAAAAAAGCATAAAAAAGATTCCCAACAACAAAGCTTCAGGATCTGACTGTTCACCCGCTGAAACCTACAAATGTGCGAATGAAGACTTGCTGCAAAGATTGCATGAGGTATTGCTACTCTGTTCGAAGGAAGAAACTGTTCTGCAAGATTTTAAAGATGCTCATTTCATCCAACTCTAAAAAACCAAAGGAGACAGAAGTGATTGTAATAACCACAGAGGTATATCTCTTCTTAAGATTGTGGGGAAAATCTTAACCTGTATTGTTTTGCAGATGATGCAGCCCTTGTGGCTCACAGAGTTGATGCCCCTAGGCACATTCTCGGGGTGCACACTTTCTATTTGGCATCCCCCCTTTGAGGGCTGGAACCAGCTGTTCAGTCACCTCGCCACTCTAGGTACAGGATTGGCCCTGCTGACTCGCTTAAACACACCCCTCCCCCAGAACTCCAACCCAAAGGTGCGAAGTGTGATAGCTGTAAATGCTTAACATATACAGGTAGATCTAAAGGTCCCAGCTCTGCAGATGACCCATGTGGGGGGCCAATTTCTGTTTTTTCTGTTAAGTTTTTAGACAGCTAAAGATATCACATAACTTTTGTTTAACACAGTTTTTTTTAAGGTGGTGAAGTCAAGCAGTGAAAAGTTAGGAAATGCCAGAACATATGCCAGGTGCCCCAGAGAACAGAACAGGTAATCATCAAGTGATCCATCCCCTGTCATCCATTCCCAGCTTCTGGCAATTGAGGTTGCCTGTGCAAGGGGGCTGAATTAAAAATGCAAAGACAACTTTAATTCTGGCATTTCCCAGCTTTTGAGTGCTTGACTTTGCAGGCTTAATGTTCTTTGAATGTGGATCTTTTGTTTGTAGTAGAATCATATAAATGTAGGGCTGGAAGGGACTTCAGTATGGTAGCTAGTCCACAAAGCAGACATAGAGCAGCTAAATTACAAATTAAAGCAGTTCTCAATGCTAACCCATTCACAGCTCTTTGAAGTGTTATACAAGCTATGGGGGCTTTTCATCATCCTCTGAAGCATCTGACATTGGCCTCTGTTTGAGACAGGATACTGGACTACTGGGACCACTAGTCTGTTCTGGTATGGCTGTTCTTGCCTCCTTAATTGTTACAACTTAAAAGGAAGTTTTAAGAAGACAGGAGGGAAAGGCGGGGTGGATCGCTCCAAAATTGTTCTGTTCTGTACACTCCCCCTGAAGCTCCACTGTCAGAGAAAGGCTACTGGGCTACATAGATCATTGATCTGACCCAGTAGGGCCGTTCTTATGTTCTCGTCACTCAGGAATTAAATGAGCTCATTGTTCCATTAGTACGTGGTTGAAGGTAGGGACAGATTTAATTAGAACAGATAATGTCACAGGAACAGAATTTTGACATAAGATAATGTCTCTTGGCAGTATATAAATGCCAAAACATTCATAGAAAGTAAGCATTCAAGTGACACAAATGATATTTTCATTATACCAAATGATTGGTGTAGGTGCAAATGTTACCATCTGTGTAAAGAGTTCTTGTGCAGGTGAGTGGACATTGCTCTCTAGCAATATTCTGAGTGAGCTCCTATTTATGTGTACCACTGCTCTCTACTGAGCAGAATCAAACCTCTCAACTCAGTGTCATAGGCCTTATAAGGGTAAAGAGTCAGCTTTTGGGGGCAGCGGCTCTCTCTTGATCCTATGTTTGTACAGCACCAATGTGATGAATTGGGAGTATGCCTGTACAAGTTATGGATGCTGTGTGAGATGTGTCTGTGCTTGTGACAGGCTGCAAACTACAGTGTGAACCTGCAGCCTTTTGCCTTCTCTGTGGTCTGATTGCTTCCATGTTGGGTTGAAAATTCCAAAGCCTGGTGGCAAAAGAATAACAAGAGAGGGTAGTTGACTCTTAAGTGCACAGTCATTGACAGTCTGTTCACTCTAGACGAAAGACTGGTCCCTGCCAAGAAGAACTGATTTAGCAGGGGAAATGTTGTCTTTGCAACCCAAGTCACCTGGCAGAGGTTTGTGCTCCTCTAGGGAAGCTGGCAAAGGTGTCATCTGACATGGGGCTGAAGGTTTTAAAAGGGCAGAAAACAGGGGTGAAAATAACTTAAAGGACTTACCGGTACGCCGGAGTCCTGAGCGGGGGTATGGCCGCAACCAGAAGAGGCGGGGCCTCAACCAGAAGAGGTGGGGCCTTTCAAGATTTAAAGGCCCTGGGGCTCCGGCTGTGGCTGGGAGCCCCAGGGCCTTTAAATCACCCCAGAGCTTCCAGCTGCAGAGGCGGCTGGGAGCCCAGGGGCTCAGGGGCAAATTAAAGGGCCCGGGGCTCCGGCCGCCGCGGAGCTCCAGGCCCTTTAAATCACTGTGGGAGCTCCGGTGGGGATTTAAAGGGCCCGGGGCTCCCCGCAGCGGCCAGAGCACCGGGCCATTTAAATCCCCACCCAAGCTCGGCTGCCGGCTTACTTTCACCTCTGGCAGAAGATGGTCAACTCAGAGGCCCATTTTCTCTGGTTCATGAGGGAGAGACCACTCAGCATGTGCCTGCCTGCCTTAAGACCCGGATGGTTCCCCAAAGATTCACACTGGAAGGGTGAGCTAGAAAATTAGGGATATTTGCAGTTTCAGATGTTTGTTGTTTTGTATGATCTGTATTCTCCTGTGCTCTCTCTCTGCTCAGTAAAAAGCAGTGGTGCTAGGAATCGGTGTCTCATCGCCCCATCAAACTTCTACTGTGCGGTCTGTGATTTTTCAGAAGCTTATAATTTGGCCAAATTGGAGCACTCTTTCATGGGAAGAGCAAACAGCACATTCCTGATACCAGGGAAACCCCCTGCCAAACTTCAAATACTTACGCCAAAACATGCAGGCTTCTCAATGAAACTGTTATAAAAAAAAAGTTTACATGGGCAAAACAATGTATTTTTATACAACCTCAAAAATGGAAACTTGCCCCCAAACATTGAAGCCTGAAGCAGATATCCAGCATGGAAAATTTCAGCCCCAATGGTTAAAGTTTGACAAGTTATAAGCAACTGCAAACAGGGCTTCATAATGCAAAGTGTTAAGTAAAATTAATTATAGGTGTCACTGCTGGGTCCCCTTATAACATATTTGTGACACTGGCTGGCCAGGTCATGCTAGAGCAGGGGTTGGCAACCTTTCGGAAGTGGTGTGCCGAGTCTTCATTTATTCACTCTAATTTAAGGTTTCACGTGCCAGTCATACATTTTAATGTTTTTAGAAGGTCTCTTTCTCTAAGTCTATAATATATAACTAAACTATTGTTGTATGTAAAGTAAATAAGGTTTTTAAAATATTTAAGAAGCTTCATTTAAAATTAAATTAAAATGCAGAGCCCCCCGGACCGGTGGCCAGGACCCAGGCAGTGTGAGTGCCACTGAAAATCAGCTCGCGTGCCGTGCCATAGGTTGCCTACCCCTGTGCTAGACTGTATTCAGGTCACTTCACTGGGTAGAGAGATTGTCAGCTTGCTTTCTGTGTGAAGATACTCTACATATGGATTCAAAGATCCTTTATCTCTGGCTGTTTGGACTCTTAGAGGGAAGTGTACCAGATGCAAAGCAGAGTTATTCTGGGTACCCGGAAAAGACTGTTGGGAGACTGGCAGTTTATTACATCACTGCCACCATTTGGACTTACAAACTGTTCATATATTTTACCTGCTTTAGCCTCTCAATAACTCTCATTTCCTTTTCTTAGCTAATAAACCTAAGTCACTATAAAATTGGCTGCCAGCGTTGTCTTTGGTGTAAGATCTGGAGTATCAATTGATCTGGTGTAAGTGACTGGTCTCTTGGGACTGGGAGAAACCTGATGTGGTGTCATTTTAGGTTTAAGTGACCTTTTATCAAAAAGTTCAGTTTGTCTGGATGGCAAGATAGACGGTAAGACTGGCATGATTCAGGAGTTCACATTTGTTACTGGCTTGGTGAAATCAAATTAAAGAACATACCAGCAGTTTGAGGTGTCTGCCCTTGTTTTCTGACAGTCTGCCCTGAGGTAGGCACTCAAAGTTGTGAGCCGCTCCAGACAGCATGACAGTATTTAATCACAACCATAATTTTAACTTGTTTTTTCTTACAATTTGGAGGGAGTGGGAGGTTAGGGTTTGGGGTTTCCCACCCCCCACCCCTTCACTCTTATTATTTCTGACTTATATTTAGTTCATTTGAAGCATCATTAAGAAGTTATGTTACAGCAAAGTCTTATAGTAAAAGATTTATTTGTGTTAATAGGCTTTTTAGGCTGTAGCAAGATATAGTATGTAGGAAAATAGTAGATATGATCGTACATTACATAGTTCTCCTTCAAATCCCCCCTTAAAACTCACCCCTGTTACAGTGCTCTTGACAAAGCACAGGCATTTGGTATGTTATGACCCCCTGTGATGGGGTGTCTACCCCATGCAAGGTTTAACTAGGTGAAAAGGGCCAATTAAGCCTGTGACAGGCTGCATCTGGAGGAGAGTCAGGGCTAAGGCTGATGAAGCCCAGCTGTGGGAAGAGCTGGGTGAGGCATTAAGAGAGGTAGTTGGTGTTAGGAGAGGGTTGTAGGGAGGAATTAATTCTACAGTCCCTCTCTAGAGAGGAGGGGGGGATAGCATACAGACTCTGGCAAGAACTTGATGGGGGGAAATAGCCATAGGGAGCAGAGGAAGCTCCAGGGGTAACCCAGAGGGGAAGGGCAGAAGATAGGTAGGAAAGACCCCAGGAAAACAGCAACTACATCAGAGTTTGAGCAGATCAGGGTTGCTGAGCATAGGGTCCATTGGCTGGAACCTGGAGTAGTGGGCAGCCCAGGATTCTCCTACCAGCCACTGGCAAAGTGGCACAGCCCGGGCAGTGGAGCAGAAGATTGCCTGAGATGGTCTGTCCAGTAGGATTTTGATACTGCCCTGGAAAGGGAAAACCATATTAACCTAGCTGGAGGGCCAAGCCATTAAGCGGGAGTAACCTGACTCCAGAGAGAGTGCAAGACCCTGGGGTGAGACCTGAAGGAGTGGGTGTTAGACTGGCTGTGCACAGTCCCCAGATGGGCCCTCAGAAGGCACCACAGTGGTGAGCAGGGAACCCTGTGATATGCCACTTATTACTCTGATCATAATCATCTCACTGGTACCTTGAAGGAATTACAGGGTGAAATTCTATGGCCTTCCTCCTGTAGGAGGTCAGAATAGTTGACCACAGTAGTCTCTTCTGCCCTTAAAACTATTAGTTTTGCACTCCCCGCATCTGCTTGTTGTCTCTGGTCATACATTTAGAGCATAAGCTCTGTAGAGCAGAGGTCATCTTTTCATTATATGTGAGTATAGCTAATAATAACAACTTATTTTCCAGTTTAAGCCCCAGATCTTCATTTGTGAATGCTTTGTTTAGCTCAGTTGGGAGGTGGCTTCATGCCACCTTTATGCTTCCCCTTTGTGAGTGTTGATAGTAAATATTTGCACTAAAGGGATACTCCCTAAATGTTTGCATTAAATCTGGTTTCCTGGTTGCTTTCCCTGAAAACTGTGGAGTTCCATACTAAGGTGCTGTGATATCTGCATGTCTAAAGACTAATCCCAGTGCAATGGTGTTGAGACTGAAAAATCCTTCCCTTTTGCTAGTGGCATTGTAGGCAGTGAAACAACAAAGGCATTTCATGATGAAGTTGCTCAAAGAAATAAGTGATCTGTCATTCTTTTCTATCATTTGAAATCTTAATTACACATTGTAGAAAATGACTGGGTCATCCGGCAGTATTGTATGAGCTACTTCCCGCAGGAAAACTGCTGCAGAGAAGAAAGAGGTGAGATTCACAAATATGGCATTTTGATATTTCCAGGCTGAGGATTTATGCTTGTAAAAGTGACAGAAGTGAAAAAGTGCCTCATCAGTGCTAGAACAGTACAGTACATATCATGGATCAACTGTGTTCCTTTAAAATCTGGCGAGTGTGGAAAGCTCTGAGAAATGTGACACTTCCAGTTCACAGACAAATGATCGGTGACTTGTTTTCTTTATTTTGGTTTCCGTCTCTAAGTTTTAGTTTGAGTTTGGGATTGATTAACCCCCAAACTCAAAGTGAAATTCACTTGACGTCATTAAGATTTACCTGGTTCCAGGCCAAAACAATACAAATATTGAGCCCTGCATGGGTTTCACCCAAAACCTCTCTAACAACCAAGGGAAAGGGGAGTTTGACGCAGGTTTACAATAGATCATAGAAGTGTGGTTTAGGAACTTAAGAGCATGGGCTAAATTTTGTGTTTGTGAAGAACTCTGAAACCAGGTAAATGTATCTGGTTTTGTTGACAAATTTCTGGATAGCCCTAGTAGTAAATCACACAACACAAAATGGGGATTTTCCACAGAGATCCTTGGGACCTTGTTGTTAGGGCTAGTCAAGAGTCTGTCAAAACTACTTTTGGATGGCAAATTGGATTTTCAAATAAATACATTTGCACAAAAAGCATCTGTTTTCTTTGTAAAATTCTGAGTTTTCAGCAAATTTTCAGTTTTTTGATGAACAGCTGAAATTTTTCCACAGGGAATGAAATATATATATTTTCCCAACCAGCTCTACTGTGTCTTCATTAGGGACTGCTTCCTTTTACATCAAAAGCTGTCTTTAGTTCCAGTCTTCCCAGCCCTTTGCACATACCCCTCCTGTTGAATTCAGTAGGATCTGGGCAGGCAGAAGTCTTGCAGGTTCAGGTCCCATATATGCACTACAATACATGAGGAGATGTATTCCGTGGCTTTAGTACTGAACCACTTTAATGGCTTGAAACATGTTCTTAGCCCAGGAAAGAAAATTCCTGGTTTGGGATATGGAAGAATAGCGAACATTAAGCCCTGAGGCTGCTGTGCATTGTCTGCTATCATTAGTTCCCAAAGGCCATTCCAGTAACCAGGATTACCAGGAATGTCCTGGCCACTCTTCCTGGCACTGGGGGACTACAGGGTGGTAGGTCTGATCCACCAGGGGCCTGATCCACCAGCCTTACCATTCATTTCTGTCTCCAGCAGCAAAGGGGCTGAGGTGGGGTGAAGGATCTGACCCTACCTCTTCTGCCGCAAAGGGTCTACAATCTAGGGGTAAATACTTAATACTGGTTGCAGTGCCTATTAACATGAGTAATCCCTTGGGATATTAGCAGATGTGCAAAAGGGAAAGAACATACTGCCAGGAGGACTTCAGCACTAACAATTAATACATGAAGGTACCTGACCTGGAGCTTTTAGCTGGAGAAAGTAATTATTTTTCTGAATGTATATGTCCCTGTGGAATCATTCTACAATGAACACATTTGTACTAATAAAGAGGATACTTCATGTCCTGTTTTCATGATGCTACTTGGACAAAATCTGTGTACTGTGCTTCCTGGGTACCTCTCCCCAAAAGCCTTTAACCCCTGACTCCCAGGGAAGAGTTGATTAACAATAGCCTAAAAACCATAAACATGGAATGGAACAAATTGGAAAGGAAAGAGCATGAAATGAAAAATATCCCAGAAAAGTCATGTTGTAAACAGGACCCATGCTTAGCATCACCACTTATTTTCATTGTTCCCTACCACTCTTTCCTTGTCTATTTTTTATTTAGGGTTTGATCTTGTTGTGTGTGTGTTCTGTTCACAACACGATTTTTGTTGGGATTTTTAAAATGTATTTTGGACTATCATTCGTTAACCCTTCCCTGTGGGGGACAGGAGTAGAGGAGTAGGACACAATAAATTCATGAAAATAATTATTTTCTCCAGCTAAAAGCTTCAGGTCAGGTACCTTCATGTATTAATTGTTATTGTTGAAGTCCTCTTGGCACTATGTTTCCTCCCCTTAGCACATCTGGTAGTTGCGTTTATTTAAAGATAAACACCATTCCCATATGTACCATGTGTATTATGCCCTGCGCTGAAGGTACTCTCTCTCTCCAGGTATGCAAAATTCTAGTTCAGGTTGCAAAGTAAAACTTGGATCAGCTTGTCCTAGGTGAAGTGGGTTTCAAGACTAAATACACCCTCAGGGGCTTGTATATATTTATTCTGAAGCACTAATATATGAAATCACAAGACCATTGTATTAAAATGAGGACAAAATTTTTGTCCCACTCAGAGTAACCCTTAAAGAAAATGGCACACACTTTTTTTCTCAGCTCAGTACTCTAGAAGCCTGAAAGATAAGAAGCACTTCTCATCAGGAGGGAATTGTGACATGTGCTTGAAAATAAATGACTTATTGTATCATTTTCTGAACATAAAAAATGTGCCCATCTTACTTTGAAAAGAAGTCATCATGGGACTGTTCCTTCTCCCATTGCAAATCATAGTACCCATTGTCAGCTGAGTCAGGCCCCATGTGGTATTAAATATTGGAGCCTAATGTAAGAGATTGCAAGCGTTTTAAAAGTGTGCATAGAGTGTAAAGTAGATATAGAGTGCTACGGCTGTTGTGAGTGGAGAAATCTGATTGAAGTAGCATTTTATTCTTATTTTGCACAGGTGAAAATGACTACACAAGATGCAAATTGGTGGAGAATCAGGCCCTGAAAGAGCACTAATGCAAGATGATCCAATAGTGAGACCTATTGTAAAAAGCCATGTTATTCTGCCTTGTATCATGTCAAGGAAAAATAACATTGGTTTTTATTTTACTTTTTGGTTTCAAAATTTCATCTTAATGGTGTTAGGGAAGTTACTGCAGATTTACACTGGTGTAACTGAGAGCCAAATCTTGCTCCATTTGCAAAGACCATCTTGAAGACCATGAAGAAACCTAAATCTAGTGGCATATCCTTTTTCTTACCTCTTACCCTGCCATTTCATGTGCTCAGTGAATTCCCTTTGGGACCCTCCTCTTCCACATGTAGAAAGATGTGATGCTTCCTTCCACTTAGGTCGTTCATCATATATCAGGCGTTCTGGGTACTCCCAATCAATCTCTTTTTAACAAAAGCAGAAAGATCAAAAATGCCCAGGCTGTGAGCAAACTCGGCATTGTGAGTGCTCATTCAACATCTTAACAGCCAGTCAACCTGGCTGCCACGGCTTCTCTGGCAGCTGGGCCACTTAGATCTATTTAAAAAAGATAAATTGGAAGGATTAAACACTAGTGATCTATGTTTTTTAATAGATGATGAAAGATCAAATTTGTCCAGCTGCCAGCGAAGCCTTTTGGGAACTGCCAGCTGGGCCAGAGCTGAAGGGAGCCATAACTATTACATCAAGGAAACTAACCCATGAACTACAGCCTTTGGGCAGCTCCATTATTCTAAAGCCTGAAACACATTATAAAATGTGTGTGTGGAGAATAATAGTGGCAACTTGTTTGGAATACTGTTTTCTATTGATTTCGTAATCTTTCTGCAGGAAAGGATTTTTAACAGGGAAATTACAGCTTACAATGATTTGGTGACACTTTATATTAAGGTTCTATTTATAAACCATTTATAAGATTAATGATTAGTAGATGTTTTAATAAGGGGTTAATTGTTATAAATTGTTAGTCCACAGGTCAATACACCTCTACCCCGATATAACGCTGTCCTCGGGAGCCAAAAAATCTATAGGTGAAACCGCGTTATATCGAACTTGCTTTGATCCGCTGGAGTGTGCAGCCCCCCCCTCCCCAGAGCACTGCTTTACCGCGTTATATCAGAATTTGTGTTATATTGGGTCACGTTATATCGGGGTAGAGGTGTATATTGTCTATAACCATGGCTTCTAATGATCAATAACCTTCTCTAGATGTAGTTATAACAATCTATAACACAAACTATTCATATTTGTAACACACTATTACAACATCTATTTATTGTTTGGTGACCCTTTCTAAACTTTTTACAAATCAAACCTTAATATAAAGTGTCAAAAGATTTTAAAAGTCCACCCAGTTTAGATTATAACTTAGAATATTTTTCTAATGAGAAATGTAAATTTTTATAATTATTTAAAAAAAACACCTTGATGAATGCTTTTAAATACATGCACTTCATGTGTTCATGGCTTCATGCCTAAAAACTAGAACCTGGCACCATTTTATGTGCAAGTTGTTTTGGAAATGTTTGCATCTTCAAAATATCAAAAGGCATATCTTTGGGGATTTTTGTGTGTGTATGTTTAATATATTGGCTTGTGAAACCACTTTTGACATGTCATGCCATGCCAAATACATCAATCCTCTGGTATCCAACAGTGTCTTTAACTTTTCAATTCTATTGCTAAGTTGAAGCTTAAAATGTGCCTTCACTGCTGGATCTATTAACTTTCTAGTGTCATACATACCCTCTGCCTTGCATTCTGTTACCTTCTTTAGTTTGAGTTGATGGTCCCAATAACACCAGCAATCTTCTCCAGCACCTACTAATGGGAATAAAATCTGGCCGTTTTTGAGAGAAGCCATCATTTGATCTCCATATCAGTTTATGTCCTTCCTTGTATGGAAATAGTGTACCCCCAATGCGAAGATTGCTGAACTCTGCAGCCTATGCAGAACATTCGCCATTATCAGTCTATCCTGGGATAGCACATGTGCCTTCAGTGTTTTCATATCCAGTGTTATCACCAGCCTGGGCATCTAGATCTCCCATGAGGATAAAGTCATATTTACTGATCTTGCTAAGGACACGTTACAATGTTTCATAGTAACAAACAGATCAGACTGTTTCTATCACTTGTTGGTGCATAACACTGAACAGCTGGGTTTTTTTATTTTGTTTTTTGCATAGATGCCACAAAGCAAACAGTAGTATTCTTTAGGTTATGATTTCTGCAACAATATTCCAGTGACAATTTTATTCCGCTTTCATCCAAATAATAGCAGTATTACTCATTCGGGCTCTGATTCTCTAAAGAATCACCCACATGCGTAACTTTATACATGTGAATCATCCCATTGACTTCAATAGAACTGCTCACATGTCAAAAGTGAAGTGCAAAAATGTACAAATATTTCAGGATTGGTCCTTCAACTGTTATGGTTTCAGAAGAGATGGCTGGAGAATAAATAACATTTTCTCAGCCTAAATCTTAATTTTCTATCATTTTCTACGGGAATCACTTTTAAATTAAAATGTAGATTTATCTTCATAAAGAAGCTCTTGCCACTTGCTGTTCAAGTCATCTTTGCGTTATTCTGGCATACAGCCACATTTTTATATCCTCTATAGCACCGCATCAGATGTGATTCATTATATTTTGTGGAAGGCCTCACTTTTCATTGTTTTATCCTTCTGCTTTATGTTAATTACAAATCAGTCATTTATTTATTTTATTTACTACAATTGTGACAGTCTGACAGTATGTCATGGCAGTTTATTTTATTGTACGTGAATAGTTTTTAAGATGCACCAGACGATAGCATTAGAAATTGAAGTTCTTCTGCTGGTACAATGTAGGCAGGAGTAGTGCAAGCTTCCCACTTATCCATCAGGCAATGTACCTTATCAAGCAAAGACCACTGGTTTGTAACAGGACAGTAATCTCTGCTCAGATTGCCACGAGTGTGTCAGTTAGTGCCAATTATTGTCTACTATGAGGATGGTCTTATGGGCCAGGGACACCCGTTAAGTATGCTGACATGAGAGTTCATTTCACCCAGGACACCAAGTGTGATGAGTAACTTTGGTCAGATCTGGGTACCACTCTGACCCTTCGCCTCTCCACTCCTCTGCTGCTCTGTTCAGAGTTTTTTGGATGTGACGAGATTGTGTCCTGAGGTAGTATGGCTACTGTTTTCCTTACAAACAAACATGTTAAACAACATTCATAGCATTCACTCCAAACTGCAAGAAGTAACTTTGTGACCCAATCTCCTCTGGGCCTTGTTTCAGCACTCTGCACTCCCTTTCAACTTGCCTATTGCTCTGTTTTTGGTTGTCTCAGTGCTGCCTGATGCTGTATATGGCCTAGAGCAGGGGTTCTCAACCTTTGTTTTTTTTGTGGACCACTTGAAAATTGCTGAGGGTCTCAGCGGGCCATTTAATGATCTTTCCAAATGTTGTTTGTACCATTAGCTAACTATTGTAAAGCGCTTTGGATAAAAGCGTTATGGAAAAAAACCCTTAATAATAATTAATGTTTTTTGTTCTACACATAAAAGCACACAACTCATATTTTAATATCAGTAGTCTTACCTTTCTAATGCAATGGGTGTGCCCTCTCTCCCCTGCCACAGAAGCCCCCGAGCTGGGGCTGGGAAGAAGGCGGGGTCTCTCCCCCGCCACAGAGATGAGGCTGGGAAGGAGGGCCGTCTCTCCCCGGCAGCTGCAGCCCTGGAGCTGGGAAAAGTCGCCTCTTTCTCTGGCCGCTGCAGCCCTGCACATCCCAAATTCTCCCCACCCCTTCTTCTCACCCCACTGCCCCCTACCATCTACCCACTATTCCCCTCAAGGCCACCACCTCACCTTACATTTGTGTTTTCTCCAGGGTCCAGGCACCTAATTAGTGGAGCCACGCCTGCGCAGCTCCACTAATTAAGTGGGTGGCCCTTCATTCTCTCGTCTGCGGCCTCCCAGGCATGCACCTTAGAGGGAACTATCGCGGACCACCTGAATGGAGCTTGCGGACCACTGGTGGTCTGTGGACCACAGTTTGAGAACCTCTAGGCCCTAGAGGAAAGTTCTTCTCAGCATGGCCACACCCTAACTCCTCTGCCTCCCCAAAATGTCTGCCTTTGAACCAACTGAGCTAGATTCTGTTCACACACTATTTTTACATCGCTGTAACCCCACTGACTTCAATGGAGTTACCTTGATTTACACTACTGTGAGATCAGAATCAATCTCTCTCTTCCCGTTTCCTCCCAGCCTTTTCTCACCCCCTCCTGGCATATTTTAGGGATGGATTTTTTTTATTTTTTAAGGAAAACAAAATTAATGACCTATTTTTCTTAAGGCCTCTTATCTAAGTGAGCCTCTGAACACTGTTCTTGAAAACAAAATAATACCTGTGTCTCACTTCCTGTAAATATAGTCAATGTCTTAGTCAAACAGCTGCTGCACAGACAGTTTCTTTTTATTGAGTCACCTGAGGCAGGATTTAAGCAATATATTAGTGGAAGAAATTTTTTTTCATAATGTGTATTTCTGATATGGCAATCCTTTGGTAATATTATATCTGTATTAAATCAGATGGAAATAAAATCCTTGGGAGCAAAGTACAGCTGTGATTTTTTTTTTTTAAACCAAAGGGAGTCCTGCTCTCAATAAAAGCAATTTCTATGCTGTTTCTATCTGATCAAGTTCAACGTCAGGGTGAAAAGTAAATTTCATGCTGCATTTAATTTTCAGTCATGGAGCATGAAATCCTCAACCACAAAAGAATGTAAGAATAAAACTTCTATCTGCTGTGTCTTGAGGGGAAAAAAGTGATCCCAAGAATAAAAAGAGAAGGAAAGATGAAAGTTTCTTGGGGGCGGGGGGAGGAGGTTGAGGGAGATTATTAGCACTAGGCCTGCACTGCTGTAGCTAACCTGACCTTAATTCTTAAATTAACCAAACTGTACCATAGAATCTCTATGGATAGTAATTCCATGCTTGAATAATAAGAATATAGCAGTAAGGATATATTACCAACCACCTGACCAGGATGGTGATAGTGACTGTGAAATGCTCAGGGAGATTAGATAGGCTATAAAAATAAAAAACTCAATAATAATGGGGGATTTCAAGTATCCCCATATTGACTGGGTACACGTCACCTCAGGACGGGATGTGGAGAAAAAGTTGGGGTGGTCTGATGTACAAAGTCCAAGGCGATATGGGGAGAGAGGAAATGGTCCCAGGAATAAATAGTGCTTGGAAAAAATCTGTTACTGTAGCTTTTAGGAGCCCTGGAGCTGGAGCCTTGAAGGGTGGGTGGGGCAAGGCTCCTGTCTCCCAACCAATTGGGATGAGCTTTGGGAAGGGGGCCAGCATGTATGCTTTCTCCTCCCTCATAGCAAGATAGATATCAGCAAGAGAAGGCTGGCCTGCTGCACCCCCTAAACTTGAGGACTAATTGGGAAAAGGTGCCTAGCTGATGGTGAAGCTGGCTAAAGCCCTTCAGCTGGCTTGAACCATAACCCTACCTCCATGGAAGAGAGCTAGGGAGACTCCTAGGTAAAGGAAGGCAACACTGCCAGCTTGAACCTCATCCCCAGCTCTGTGAAGGAGGACTAGGGGAACATGTGACCAAAAGAAAGGGTTATTAGTGATCCAAACCATAACCTGAGCTCCAGGAAGGGAGCTGGGGGAAACTCCCACCTTAGGAGAGGAACCATAAGGACAGTTTGGAGTATAGTCTGGTGTGTGCGAAGAAGCTGAGGAGCCGCAAAACCAGTACCTTGGAGGAGAGGACTATAAGACTGAACCAGAGGGACACTTACGCTCACTGTACCCTCCGTCCACTGCTCAGTTCTTCAGTGCAGGCAGCATTTGTGGAACATTTGCCAGTGGCACGTAATAGTCTAATCTCTTGTGGGCTATAAAACTTTAGTCTAATTTTGCTTGTGGGTTTAGTGTGTGGGTGCTGAATGGTGTTGATGGCCTGTGACAATCCGAAGAGATTATCTGTGGTTCCTTCTAGCCTCAAACTGTGACTGTATTTGAAATAATGTGCAAGAATACTACTCTGGGGGGGGGGGGTGTCTTTCCCACACAGACCTTGCCTACTCCTAGGAATGAAAAAGGGAAACCGAGCCAAGGGCGGTTGCATCAGGCTGCACACAGATAACTGTGAACCAAAACAAAGCTGCTAGGTCTAATTTTATGCCTACCAGCCTTGGCAGTGTCACTTGAATATGGGGAATGTTTAACTTTTCCCCCTCCTATCCAGCCCGTGCCAGAAGACATTATTTATCTGAGCTGTAATTTTAATGGTGCATCTCTCATATACTTTCCTATGTCCTGGGAAATGATACAAGTGACAAAATGCTGCTACAACATGAACATATTGAGTATGTCTATTCTGACGCTGGCAGGCCCGATGCCAGCTCTAGCTCAGTCTGCAGAATACGTGGTGGCCAAAGCATGAAGGGACATAGGAATCTTTAGCGCATCTGGCACGTAAATATCTTGCGACACCGGCTACAACAGTGCCATCAAACGCCTGTTCTCACTTTCAGGTGACATTGTAAACAAGAAGCGGGCAGCATTATCTCCTGCAAATGTAAACAAACTTGTTTTCTGAGCGATTGGTTAAACAAGAAGTAGGACTGAGTGGACTTGTAGGCTCTAAAGTTTTACATTGTTTTATTTTTGAATGCAGTTTTTTTTTTGTACATAATTCTACATTTGTAAGTTCAACTTTCATGATAAAGAGATTGCACTACATTATTTGTATTAGGTGAACTGAAAAATACTATTTATTTTTTACTGTGCAAATATTTGTAATAAAAAATAATAATATAAAGTGAGCACTGTACACTTTGTATTCTGTGTGGTAATTGAAATAATTATTTTTGCAAATGTAGAAAACATCCAAAAATATTTAAATAAATGGTATTCTATTATTCTTTAACAGTGCGATTAATCGTGATTAATTTTTTTATCATGATTCATTTTTTTAATTGTGCGATTAATTTTTTTAATCACTTGACAGCCCTAGTAACAATAGTACCGGTATTATAGATGTGGTGGCAACTGGTGCTAAAATCCTTGTTGCCACGTCTACCCCACTGTTGTTACCCATTCTAGCTAGATTAAACATATCACTGGAATACCTACCTGTGCTAAAATCACACCTTCACTTGCAACGTAGACATAACCTATGTGAGAACAAACCCTTTTGGTCAGAGGAAGGGAATAAAACCAATTTCTTCTCAAATTCAGATTCCTTGTAACTTTTGTGATTTGTTTTTAAGTCAATTTGGTCAAAAGTTTCACTGTTTTGGATATTAATGTACATGTTATAACTCCAGGCAAGCGTTTACAAATCATCACAAATAGCAGGTGTGACTATGAAATCAAAATAAGAGTCACATCACTGGGAGTAAACCTACTGTGATTATCAAATGAATGGAATGTTCAGGGATTATATTCAAGCAATCTGATACACACAGCATTAATTCTCTTAACTGTAAAAACTATAACCCATCAGCCAATAAAAATATACAATTTATAAACCTAAGGGTTTGTTTCCATTTTTAGATTATTATCTGAAATCTGGCCAGCTCTCTGCATCCCTCCAGTCTCTTCCACTGTTAGAAAGCTCCAGTTATAGACCTGAGAAGTGCTGTTCATTCAAGCTATCCAACAGATCACTTGTACCTTCACCCTTCCTGAAGGATGAGTTTAGGTTTGGGTGCTGATACTGAGCTCAATGGTAGTCAAGGGCACCACTGCAGTGCAGAATTGGCCTATAAATTACTTGTATATTCTAGTGATTTCTTCCAGGTATCCTGATTTCCAGCAATTTCCACCTTAACACAGAGTTGATATGGTTCCTTTACCACACTTTGTAATAGTATGTTATGAGGGGTATCAGGCCATAGGTTTTTCTCCTAACCTCTTAATCTGCCTAAAATTTGATCTTTGATACCAGCCCAGCATGACTGTGTGGGAGGATAGAGCCAGGAAGTAGGCACAAAGTTGGGTTTAAGACACCTTTGCAGCTCCCTAATCCTGGGCTCACTGGCTATCAGACCAGCCCCAAAGCACAATTTACACTAGTCTCAGGGCTAAATTACACCACAGCACCACACTTTGCCAGCTGCCAATGGAGGCTTTAAAATTAAGTTGTAGGCTTAGTAATAAAGCAGTTAATCAATGAGGTAGCTACATAAATTCCAAGGCCAGAAATTATCATAGTGATCATCTAGTCTGATCTCCTGTATAACACAGGCCATATAACTTCCCTGAATTAACTCCTGTTTGAATTAGAGCCTAACTTTTTTACAAAAAAAAAACAACAACAATATTAAATCATATAACAAATATTATTTTAATATATTTTATTATTATTAAATTATTGTAATTTTAAACATTTTAAATATTAAATCCTGGCCCATTGCAGTCAATGGTAAAAATCCTATTATTTCACTGGCACCAAGATTTCAACCAGCAGCTTTAAACCTTCCCAGCTATTTTAACTGAAACAAGTCATATAGCAAGAATATGGAAGCCCTGCATTCAGACTGAAGTGTGGGCTCTTTACTGTTTTTTATAAGGGAAGACACCATTTTGAGACTTACTCACAATTTCAATATTCCTTGACCAGAATATCAATTTGAATGTGAACAGGACTGTGGCATCAGGTGTAAATATAAGATTTTAAAGGAATCATTCAATCCAAGGCTACTTTGTAATATTAACATTGCTTTCTCTCTTTTAGAGAACACAATCTAGGAATGCAATCTCTCAAGCCTGTCAATATGGTAATTAAATGCATTAAACAAGCTATATGATCTGCAATATCATAGACTAAGTATAACAAAAATGTTTTTCTCTGAGGGCTGGGTTTTGCAACTTGGTCTTGCTCTCATTGAAGTCAATGGCAAGACTCCCATTCAGAGGTGTAGATTCAGACTCATATACCTTTTCTTCATATATGTTATCTAAAATAGTGTCAAGTTGTAATCTGTTCTTACTGAAGTGTAAAAATTAGATTTCTCCTATAATTTAAGAGGTATGAACAGCTTATTGTCTAGTTTATAGCTAGTCAGTCTCTTTTTTAAAAAAAAAATATATATATATATAATTGCTGTTTTCTTATGAAGTTGTGTTTATCCAACAAGTCTCTTTCTTGTATCCAGGTGTTTCAACTTGAGTAATATTTGAGAGTTGATTGGCATGCATAGGTACAACAGAATTGATACTGGATATGCAGAACTGGTACACTTAAACCATGTATATTCATGCTTGCAGCTGTCAGGTGAGCATTTTTTCTCATATGACAGAATCAACTCAAATATTTTTGGTTCTCTCTCTGAGAACTCTGCAATGCATTTCTGCTATCTGCTCATCTCCCACATGCATAATGTCTGTCTGCATACATGCTTCTGCTGATGTCATCAGCTGCCACTACCTCTGTGCTATGCATAATAGAATTCTTTTCACATCTGATTGTTGAGGTTTTGAGCAATCTGATGTGCATAGGCTCTCTGGGAGCCATAGTTGATGTTGCTTTTGTAATGCTTAGGGAAACTATTTCACTGCTTATTATCTGAGCAGAAATGTTCTGCTGCCTAGGTATTGTGAAGGAGTTTGGTGTTGTGGGTGAAATGGAGGAAAATACCACCACTTTCTCCTACTATAATCTGACCTCTGTGGCTGTATCTCCAGCTAGAATCAAGCATCAGGCCTCATACTGATCCCTGAAACACCTCCACTAGAAACACACCCCCATTCTATAACCATTCCTCAGAGACAGCTGATTTTTTTAGATCACTCAGTGAGCCAGTTCTTAATCCATTTAACAAGTGCTTTATTGATATTTTATAGTGGTCATTTAAAAAAAAATCCATGTCCTACAGTACTAAGTATATTATATCGATAGTTGTTTGCACCTACCACCCCCCAGTGGAACCCATACAGGGGTATCATCAAACAGTTACAAGCCATATTTGATGGAGACTACATCCTGAAAGAAATCTTTCCCAAACACCCTTTCCTGGCCTTCAAACAACCTCCCCCACATCTTGCCAAGCTCATAATCAGAAGCAAGCTCCCCAGAGATTAGGAGACACCAACTCAAAGTTGCACCAGACCTTGCCATAACAACAGGTGCAAAACCTGAAGACAAATCTCAATTTTTATAACCATCAATACCCCCCCATAGTACTCCTTTCAAGATTAATGGGTTCTACACATGTCTACCACAACAGGTTGTGTACCTCATCCAGTGCATCAAATGCCCCAACTATTATGTGGGTGAAACCAGACAATCACTATGCTCTTCAGTGAACTCTCATAGAAAAATAAGACAATAATACCATATCACTTTTCACAAAGCGATCACTCATATTTGACCTCTCAGTCCTTGTCCTCAAGGGAAACCCACACAACACCTTCAAAAATCAAGCCTAGGAACTTAAATTCATAACTCTGCTTGACACCAAAAAACATGGACTCAACAGAGACACTGGTTTTATGGCTCATTTCAACAATTTGTAGCACAAGACACTGCTTGCTAATCCTTAATTACCCACTTAATTTAAAGTGGTCTCCTACAGCCTGTGCTTATGCTTGTAATGTACTCGGGTACTCTGGTTAACTTTCCCAGACCTGAGGACAAGCTCTGGGAAGCTCAAAAGCTCATCCCTTCCATCAAAAGAAGTTGGTCCAATAGAAGATACTACCTCACACACCTTGTCTCTCTTTTATATTATGTCTACTAAACTTGTAACGTCCTGAAAGAATGAAATCAGGTTTGTTTGACAAGACTTATTTTCCATAAAACTGTGTTGACTATCATTTATATTCCTACTCTTTATCAACTGAATCTCATACCAGTTTTTCCATTATTTTGCCCACGACTGATGTCAGGCCTATAGTTATCCATATAATTTCACTTGCCCTTTTTGAATATTTGCACAATATTAACACTCTTCCAGTCTTCTGGAATTTCCATGGAATTCCAAGATTTTATTAAAAAACTAACAACAGTTAAGATCAGTGCCAGAGATCTCAGCCAATTCTTTTAGAACTCTTGCATACAAATTACCCAGGTCTACTGATTCAATGTTTATCCCCAATATATGATGTTTTTACACTTCCCTTACTTACTAATGAAGTGAAAAGTACTTCTGCATCATCCTCATTTGATACAAATACATCATCCTGCTTCTTTCCAAATACAGGATAGAATGGAAATATTGATAGAATACTTCCGCTTTTTCTGGATCCACAATTTTATCATCACCATCTAGTAATGGGACTATATCATTGCTAGGATGTCTTTTTTTCCTAATACTTTAAAAACTCCTTATTGTCTTTAGTTATGTCAGCTATGGACTTTCCTCAGATGGATTTGGAAAAAAGGAAAAATAGACAGCAATTAGTATAAATTAGAATTTCTACACTTCGCAACTTCTAATTTATATTAATTACTGTCTATTTTTCCTTTTTTTCTTTTGTTATATATTTGCTTTTTTATTTCTAATTGCTGCCTTCACATCGCCACTGAACCAGAATGGGCTTTTAGCCTAAGTTGTCCACTTTATTGAGTGTGGGATCATGGCTTTCTGGCAATCTAATAAACTGTCCACATTTTTCTGTCTAAATTTTTCCTCCCAATCAATTTCTCTCATAATTTTCCTCAGTTTTGGGAAATTAGCCTTTTTGGAGCACCAAGTGTATATATATTATATTATTGGCCGGGACTGTCCTGTTTCCCTGTATTAGAATCAGCGCCGGCTCCAGGGTTTTTGCTGCCCCAGGCAGCAAAAAAAAAAAAAAAAAAAAAAAAAAANTTTTTCTGTCTAAATTTTTCCTCCCAATCAATTTCTCTCATAATTTTCCTCAGTTTTGGGAAATTAGCCTTTTTGGAGCACCAAGTGTATATATATTATTGGCCGGGACTGTCCTGTTTCCCTGTATTGGAATGTAATTAGGTCATGATTACTGATCCCTAGGCAACCATTTTGTGTTGGGTGCAATACCTTTTTGTGTTAGCATCAGCTATAATTTTTAAAACTCTAATGATGTTTTACTACTGACTCCATGAGACTTCCAGCATATGTCTTCTAAACTGAAGTGCTCCATAACGACACAATTTTTCTTTCTACACATTACTGAGACAGGTGGTTAGGGTGTAATTAACTCATCCTGTTCTCTGTAACATATGTATTCAAGATCTCATGGTTGAGTTATCAATGACTATAGAACAGATTATTTCATATACTAGAAATTTCTCTCTTCAAGCAAAAAGGGAAACATAGCAAATCCAAGGGAGATCACAACACTTGTTCCCTTGTCATCCATATCTGATACCAGGTATAGAGCCATCCCTAAACAGAATGGGGACTCGTCTAACAGGGGTGTTTCTAGTGGGGTTCTGCAGGGATTGCAACAAGGCCCAGTGCTATTCAACATTTTCATCAGTGATCGGAAAGTAATTATAAAATGTACAAACGACACACATGGTGGTAAATAATGAGGAGGCCAGGACAGTCACACAGAGCAATCTGGATTGCTTGGTAAGCTGGACCCTTTCAAACAAAATGTATTTTTAATAGAACAAATGCAAAGTTATACATCTAGGAAGGAGGGATGCAGGCCGTACCTACAGAATGGGGGACTGTATCCAGGCAAGCAGTGACTACTCTGAAAAAGATGTAGGTAGAGGTCATAGTGGACAATCAACTCAACATGATTTCCCAGTGTGATGCTGTGGCTAAAAGGGCTAATGCAATGCTTGGATGTATAAATGGGGGAGTAGAGATAGGGAAGTGGATTTTACCTCTGTATGTGCCATTGGGTGAGACTGCTAGTGGAATGTTGCATCTAGTTCTGGTGTCTACATTTTTAAAAGAATGTTGGAAAAATTGGAGGGGGGTGCAGAAAAGAGCCACAAAGATTAAGGGCTGGAGAAAATGCCTTACAGTGAGACACTAAAAGAGCTCAATCTCTATTTTAACAAAAAGAAGATTAGGATGATACTTGATTATAATGCGTAAGTACCTTCATGAAGAGAAAATACTGGGTACTAAAGGGCTTTTTAATCTAGTGGAGAAAGGATGAAAAAGAACCAATGGCTGGAAACTGAAGCCAGCCAAATTCAAATAGGAAATAAGGCACACATTAATAGTGAGGGTGATTAACCTTTGGAACAAACTACCACTGACAGTGGTGGGTTCTCCATCTCTTGATGTCTTCTCATCAAGACTGGATACCTTTCTGGAAGATATGCATTAGCCAGATGCAGGTTACTGGGCTCAAGACCGGGGTAACTGGGTGACATTTAATGGCCAGTAATATACAGGAAGATAAACTAGATGATTTAATGGTCTGTTCTTCCCCTAAACTCTCTGAATGAGGTGCTGACAGCTGCTACAGATCATACTTACACACATATTGTTGATGTCATAAACTTATGATTTACAGACTAAAGCATTTTATAACCAACACTGTATATTTAAAATGTATGAAACGTGATGCAACAGTAGATTATCCCTAAATCAATTTTATAACAGCAGCAATATGCTTTAAGGACTCGGTCCCTCACTGGTGTAAGTCAGCATAGCTTTGTTGAAACAAATGGAGCTATGGTGTTTTACAGCCTGAGGATTTGCTCTAAACTCCTATTACTCTGGGAGCATTGGGTCAGATTCTCATCTTGGTGACAGTGTAAATCATAAGTAACTACACTGAAGTCACTAGCATTACACTGGTATAAAACTGATGCAAGTCAGATGAGAATCAGATTAATAATTTCACTGCATGATATGGAGAAAGTGTTCTGAAAGTTTTCTGGACATTTCAACACTACTGGGTACTGGGCTATATAAGAGAAATGATAACCTTTGTCAAAGCTTTGGTTGGGTCCTGAACACAACTCTTGATTCTAAGAGACTTTATTTTGAGAGGAGTCAATTTGAAAACCTTCTATTTAAGGGGTTTTGTGTTTTTAACCAAGGACCAAGCCTGGCCTCCACTTAAACTTAACATAGTAAAAGGATATTTTTAAACCCTTTAAGATCCCAGTTGAAGTTTCTCCACTGGTTTAGATGCAGATAAAAAAAGCCACTTTCTCCTAACTGTTTTTCTTCCTATAGTTTGTGGAACATAAAACTCCCCTTGGGCTGTTGTCCATGTAACTGTAGAACATATCTCTGCTATCTATTGGCAAACACAAAGATGCAGGCTAGATTAAAATGCAATACGTGTGAGACTAAACAGTAATCTGTGTGAATGGTTCCACCAGTTAACATACTGGTACTACCTGGGGCAGAGGAGAGGGTTGGTGTTTTTTGCAATCATTTTCTGTAAAATAACAGATATGAATAGAACTGAGCTAAGGGTGACTTAACTTGGATGAAGGAGGTTTGCTCACTAATACTGTTAAGCAATACTAGCCAAATTTTGCTTTCAGTCACGTTGGTGCAGCTCTCATTGATTCTGAGCTGCATACAGGTAAATTAGAGCAAATTTGGGCTCATTATTATTATAGATATAAACAGTAATGTTGTTCCAGTAAATAAGGAATGGTCCTGAACAGCACAGGTAGAGAGTATTGCATAGGTAAGTGGCCGCTAAACATGAGGGGAAGAAAAGGGAGAGAAGGGGAATCCAAATCGGCATTAGTGTGCACAGTACTGCAAGACTACCAAAGTAGTCCTGCCTAGTAGCAGGAATGAGGTCAAAGAGGGAACTAAGACTCTCATTGACAAGCTAAGTTCTTTCATTTTCAGATATTCTGTGCCTAACCTCTGT
This sequence comes from Platysternon megacephalum, assembly GCA_003942145.1. Classification (NCBI taxonomy): domain Eukaryota; kingdom Metazoa; phylum Chordata; order Testudines; family Platysternidae; genus Platysternon; species Platysternon megacephalum. The sequence goes on from QXTE01000029.1 coordinate 5,773,128, forward strand.
TTTTAACCCTGCAATCCTGGGTCGAGAAAGAGAAACTCAAGGAGCTTGAGACTTGTTTCTCCTTAGCAGGGAGGATAATGCCAAGGGCTTAACCTTACTTGGGACCATGTGTATCCTCTGCTAACATGTGCTGGAGCACAACCACCTTGTGTGCCTTATGAAAATTCAAGGCTTGAGTTTATTTGTCCAGATCCTACAACACTCTGCCAGTTTACAACATTGGCCCATTGTCTATAATAGCAATGGAGGGTCTACTTCCTCATTGCCTTGTACTTTATGCCTTATGCTTTACCTGTGCAAAAAAGTGTAAAAATGACTATACAGGTGCAAGGCAAAATAAAATTGGCCATTGTGTTTAATATTTATTGTATGTAATATACCATGAACAGGGGACTGGAGGGAATGTGCCATGGCTTAGTAATGTGATGTCATAAAGGGATTTGAAATGTATGCAAATCAGGGAAGGGAGGGATCAAGAGAATGTGCTACGCACATTTGGACTAAAAAGGGCAGGTTTCTGATTTTAACCTGTGTGCTGCAGTGGGGCTTCTTCAGCCAGAATTTTATGTCCAGTTGGTCTGCAGTCAGCTCTCTCACCATCTGAGTAGAAGTATCTCGCTCATTGCCAACAGAACTAATTTTAAGGTGAAAAACTAATGCACAGGAGTGAAAATGGCTAAGATAAAACGAAGGAAAAGGCAGACAAATAATTACAGTGAATGAAGTAGCAGGGACTTTTGGATGAAACCAAATCAACGTTGCAATCCAAACCCAGTTAGCAGTGGCAGGAGTGGTGGCTGGCTAGTAAATCAAGGGGATGTGCACTATGTTGCTGACTAGCACTTAGGTAGTTTTCATTTGAGAACTGCAATACATCAATATAGTAATCTTATAACAACAGCTCTGAGAATTTTAAACTGACAGCAAGGAAATGAATGGAAAGGCATTAAAATGGGGTTTCAATAGTGACTTGTGTATCCAGGGGCAGTGCTCCTTCAGTGCAAAAACTGCTATTAAGAAAAGTGAAGACTCCTAATGGCTTGGACAAGAAGGCTGGGAATACATCAATATCATCAGCACATTCCTGACCCAACAGCTGTATTGATACACTACACCTAGGGACAGATTGTTCTGCATAGGTACTGAGCTGGGGTGGGGTGGTATAGAAACCTTGATTGGCACAATCCTTCTCACAAATCACAGCAGGTCAGGGAGGGTATACCTGCTACACCACCCCCAAGGAGTGTGCATCATGCTCCCACCTGCACATGCACCCAGGTCTTGATGGGCAGGGCCATCCCCTTCTGGGTGGGATGGCTGGTGCCTGCTGGAGTCAAAATTTGGTCCAAAGTCTAGAGCGAGAGAACCTTGCAATGTCACCAAGAAGTGTGTGCATTTAGGAACTAAATATGTGACTTGCAATTCATTAACAACTGTGAGCATGATTCTGATCTCAGCTATGCTGGTTTTACACTAATGTAATTTGATTGATCGCAGTGTGAGAGCAGAATTTCTGACACTAGCGTTAACTAGGATAGACTCCAAGCCCATTCTTGCCTTTAGCAGAAAGAACTCCTTTTTCCCAACATTCTCTTGCTGAGATAAGTTCCTTGTTAATAAAACAGAAATCAGTGTATAGCTACAATCCTAAAACTGACCATTTCTGGCTTATGATGTTTTCTGTCAAGTTACTGGGTACAGTTCTGATTTCAGTCTTGCCTGTACCCTTTTTGTATTGGTTTAACTATATCTCTTTAGAAACGGATATAATGAAATCAGTGAAACCTTCTAGGGTGGACAGTTATACTAGTTTATATATGCTTATATCAGTATAGCTTATTTCCATAAATTCGCTGAAATAGTACAAAAACCACTGTGGATAAAAATCAATGATTTTTTAATATCTAAATCTGATATGTTTTTAAAAAGTTTTAAATCCATTTTTTTTTAAATAAACCCATTTAATTTGAAATTGACAACTAGCTTAAGGCCTAAACATAAAATAGTCTATGAAATAATTTAAATAAATAAAATAATATTCCAGCAGCCTATGTTCGCTGCCCAAGTTTTAAAGGAAGTCAAACCACTGAAGCATTGGTAGCCACTGATTAAGCACCTGGTACCAGAGTTTGCTGAAGTGATAAACCAGCTTTTAACAGGAATAGCCTCTTCTGCAGGGGCAGAAAAAATATTTTCTTCATTTCAGTTTATTTAGCTAGCGCTACTCTAAGCCACAGGGCTGGTAATTGATGTGCTAAGGGTCATTGACAGCTGGGGTTCCTAGCACAGGGCATGCACTGACCATCCTCCTATACCTGGAGGGCAAGAGGTGGGTGGTGTAGAACCAATACTCTGGGTGCATTAACAGGGGTGTTGTTTGTGAAACACGGGAAGTAATTGGCCCACTCTACTGAGCACTGGTGAGGCCTCAGCTGGAATACTGTGTCAAATTCTGGGTGCCACACTATAGGAAAGATGTAGACAAATTGGAAAGAGTCCCAAGGAGAGCAACAATAAAATGATTAAAGGTTTAGAAAAACTGACTTTTAAAAAACCCCAAACCTGGGTATGTTTCCTGTTGTGAAAAGAAGACTGAGGGGGAACCTGATATGTCTTCAAATAAAGAAGTCAGTGATCAATTGTTCTCCATGGCCAGTGAAGGTAAGACAAGAAGTAATTGGCTTAATCTGCAGAAAGGAAGAATAAAGGTGGATATTAGGAAAAAATTTCAAACTATAAGAGTAATTATGCTCTGGAATAGATAGTGGAATCTGCGCCATCAGAGCTTCTTAAAAACAGGTTTGACAAACACTTCTCAGGGATGGTCAAGGCTTACTTGGTCCTGCCTCCACGCTGGGGGCTGGACTTGATGACCTCTCTGTGACGATACACCCCATATTCTTCATGGAATTATGGTTATGATATGAATATGGTATAACTAAGATATACTTTATGCAAGATGGCTCATGTGAGGTATCATTGGAAAGGTTAGGATTTACTGAATGTGTTTATCCAATTTGTATGCATGTATCATTTTTGTATCTGAAGCTGGGAATATTGACTATGTCTCTGTATTTCAAATGTGCTGTTGGATGAGGCCAAACAATGTTAGTGGCTTATTGAAGAAATGCACACAAGCATAAGGATTACCCCAGGAACTGTGTGCAATAGAAACCTCTCAGAGATAGCACTACACAATGGGAACTGTTTGACCCAGGTCACAGCAAAAAAGCTTTCCAGCAAGTGCGGGGGAAGATATAAAAGAGGGACAATGATAACAGGAGGGGACCTCACTCTCCCTACAACAACACACCTGAAATCACCTGAGGAACAAAGACTGAACTGTGGGAAGTGATGGTCCCAGGCTGGAAGGACTTTTAGCCTGTGTAAGAAAACCTGGGAAAGCCCAGGCAACTTGTGCCTTAAGAATCTGCCAGCCTGTTTATCACTCAGGGTGAGATTTGCTAATTTGTATCCTACCTATCTAGTGTGTTAAACTCAGTTTATGGCTTTTGTTTATTTACTAAGGTAATCTACTTTGTTCCGTTTGCTATCCCTTTAACCACTTAAAATCTACCTTTTGTAGTTGTTAAACTTATTTCTTGTTTATTATTAAACCCAGTTTATATAATTTCTAACTGGGGGGAGGAGGCAAGAAGTTGTGCACATCTCTCTTCACATTGAGGAAGAGGGTGGATTTTTTTGAGCTTGCACTGTGCAGATTTTTCTATACAGTGCACAACAGTATTATTTTGGGTTTATCTCCCAAAAGGGGCGTGCACGTGAATGCTGGGAGAGTCCTCTCACACAGAGCTGACTTCAGTCTGTGTCTGCAGGGGTGTGTGACCCTACCTGTGTGTGCTGCAAGAGGCCAGAGAGCCTAATTCAGCAAAGCAGGGAGAGGGAACTCAGGTTGGTTGAGCAGGGGAGGCTCAGTGAAATCCCAGTACATCAGGTGGCTCCCCAGAAGGGGGGTCCAACCCGTCACACTCTCCAAGTCCCTTTCAGCCCTACATTTCTATGATTAATGATGCTTTTACACCATCAAACTAGTCTCCTACTCCAGGGAAGCCCTCAGCCTAGTTAGGGCACCTTTATGCCCTTTGTGTAGCAGTGGAGCTGTGCAAAGTGATTGTAGCATGTGCCAGACATGACCCCTGAACACCAGCTGCCGTAGTGACCCTTAGAAGCATGTGATTTAGAATAGTATGAGTTGAACAAACAGAAAATAGCTACAGTACCATTTATGCTCACAGAACCAGAACAAAATATAAGAAAAGAAGGAAAAAATAAACAAATGGAAAACAGCATGCTACACATGTTTTAACTGAACTGTATTTTTTCCTATTTGCAGGAATTTAAAAGGCCATGGCTTGATAGTACAAAGTAACACTAGATAACAAAAACATTCCAGTTCCTTTCTTGATGCTAACTGCTCTCCAGCTCAGTTGTTGTAATACATTCTATTTGAATGTGGAGTCCTCTTTCATTTGTCACTGTCAATCGACAGAATTGCGGGGAAGTCTTAAACTCCCTCTCTGTGTGATTAAGAATATCCAGCTTTTTAATTTGGGCATCGGCACTGAGAATCTCTTACAAGTATCAAGCACAAATGGAAGGTCGCCACTTGCATTTTCAAATCAAGAAAATGCCAAAGTATTAATGTGGTATTAAAGTACAAAGGAGGATGAACTTGAGGTTATAATATTGTCTTAACTCTTTAAAACTAAAAATCCTATTAAAGCCGCATAGAACTCTGGTAAGCAGAAATGTCCCATGCAGCTGAGCTATTGTATGTGTACTGGAAGTTCACACATGAAAAGTTTTGCAATACATTTGCAGTACATTTCTGTACTGTTATCTAGGTCTTCTTACCATATTCATCACCATGATATCTGAGTGCCTACAAAACTGGATGGTAAGGTTAGGGCCTCATGTACATCTAAAAAGGGGTGCCTGCAGCGTGATTGATATGTTATAGGTACTTAAGACTGTCAGATGTTGTGTCCTCCTGACAGATACCTTGAGCCACATTGTCAATGTGGAATCTCGAGAAGACAAAGGGCCAAATTCTGCTCTCAGTTACAGTGATGTAAATCCAGTGTAACAGCTGATTTAAGCATAATACTCATAAAAGAAATTAAAGAGAAGGTGGGGGCCTATGCAGTGGCTACAAGCAGCACCAGAAGGAAGAGGACTAGCTGATTTATCTTCTGCCTCTTTCTCTTGAACTGTACAGTCCAGACTTTGAGGATACAAAGCCCTGCTGCTCCACCCCAGGATCTGGGCGGGAGCCATCCATGGAGGCCCCTGAGGATATCAGCTATCTGGTGGACAGGCTTCCCCATCACCCATGTACACCAAAATTTTAAAATACATCCTTTCCATTTTAAGATTGCTTACTGTTAATTCAGTACCATTTAGTCTGATCACTTAGAGCTGGGGACCAAAAAAATCAAATATACAATAGTTTGAGTAACTCCTTCTTTAAGATGCAAATTTCAGATCGAAGTGTGTCATGTAGAATATGATTTACCATATGACAAGTTCTGCTAACTCTTTTGTTGCAAAAAGATTAGCTACTACTTAGCAATGAGGTTAATACTAGGGCTTAAGGCACTAGCAAGACGTATTAAACCACTGACAGTGAATGGCAGAAAGAGATGGGGCTCTTCAAATAAATCCAATATACAATTAATTTAAGAAAAGCAGCATGCATGTATAAAGTAAATCCTGGAGAGAAGGAGAAAAAAAGAGGAATGAACTTTTAAATAGAGTGGTGCTGTAGGGACATTTGGGAGTTATAAGATCTAAATGCTTTTCATCACACTCAAGTAAGCTGGGGTTCTCAGATTGCTTTGCCAAAATGTGAAGCCCTTATTCATGTATAGTCACATTTCTGTCAAAACTCCCATCGAGACTGGGAAGTGGGGGTTGATTAAGTAAGGACTAAGTTAAAAAGTGGGTATGGATTCAACATTTGGCCTGGAGTCTTTATATATGCAAAGACTTAAATCCTATGAAATGAGAGGATGGTTAGACCTTCTACAGTGTGTAGTTCTGATCACCATACGTTAGACCTAGACATCATACCTGACCATCATATCTTCGACTGTGAGCATGTTGAATTGGTAGGGCCAGATTCATTCAGCAGAGGAACACTGGGGCCATTTTTATGTTTTCTTGGCCCTGCCTGGGACTTGCAGGGCCCCTGATGTAGCTAGAACAATGAGTGACTGCAATGTCCGCATGGTGCTATTCTTGCACCCAATAATAGCTGGAGCTTAGCACCCAGCTATGCCCCCCTTTGGCCCCACCCCAACACACACCCTTCTTGGTGGTCCGTGAGGGTGGGGTAGCATAGAGCCATATGCCAGCTGGCTTTACGAACTCTTGAATGGTGCATAAAGGGGCTGCAGTTGAACCAAGGCTATGGCTAAACTGGTGCTTTACAGCGCAGCAACTTTCTTGCTCAGGGGTGTGAAAAAACACCTCCCCTGAGCGCAGCAAGTTACAGCGCTGTAAAGCGCTAGTGTAAACAGTGCCCCAGCGCTGGGAGCTGCACTCCCAGCGCTGTAAGCTAATCCCCTCGTGGAGGTGGAGTACCTGCGACCACACTTGCACTTCAATGCGCTCCCGCGGCAGCACTTTGAAGTTTCGAGTGTAGCCACGGCCCAAGTATGGAGAATGAAGAGGCTACCTAGCCAAGTAACCACACTGATGATTTCCAAATGATAAAGCTTAAATTCTCTGATCTGACAGGTATTTTCTATCTAAGTGAAGAATCCTGCTGTTGTAGCCCTTAGCCTGTCTCCCTTCATCTCTTTAGTGTTCTTCACCTTCACACATCATGCAACTGTGGCTTTCTTTGCCTCTGTGAAGCAACCAGCATGCCTCTGGATGCTGTGAAATTCTATATACAAATCAGAATGAATTTCTCCTAATGCTGCCCCCCCCTTTGTTCCCACTGACCTGTATTTTTAAAAAAATGTATGCAAGTCAAAAAACAAACCAGAACCAGGGATATGGATCAAAACGTGGAAAACTGACAAAAAAAAATCAGACAAAATATTTCACTTGGAGGGTTCCACATAATCTTCATAGTATAAATGAATCCCTCTCTCCACAGTAAAACAAAAACTGTAACAGTCAAGAGTATCAGTAGGATGCAGACAAAGTTGAGGAGAGTTTCTAAACACTGAACAAGCTGCCAAAGGAAGTGGTGGATCTCTTGACGTCTTCAGATCAACCCTGGCTTCCAGTCAGACACAAGGTGCTGGACTCAGTACAGGAATAAAAATAACAGGCCATAGCCTGTGTTGTACAGGTCAGACTAGAAGATCTAATGCTATCTTCTGGCCTTACAAAATCTGTGAATCTATGAATTAGCATGGTGGGCCAGGTTCTGCTCAGTTTCACTGATGTCTGCCTGGAATAACTCCACTGAATTCACTGCAGTGGTTCTCAATTCACACTGGTGTAGCTACAAGCAGAATATCCTCCAGGGATATTAGAGAGCCTTGAAGTGAAAATGGCTAAAGATGGGTTAGTAAATAAGAGCTATGACTCATGGGTTCAGATATCTTTTGCATTTCCTGGCATCTCTTACATTAAACAGTCTATATGGTCCTTTGATTTCTAGAACCAAATGCTAATCCGTGATGCACGACACAAGTGCAGTATTGCTAATTCTAAATTATACAGTGATGTGTGGTGTGCTTCAGGGGGTAGATTATAGCAGTAGGTTGTTACAAACATAACAGCATCTTGATCTTGATTTTAGCATGTAAAATATTACACTTTAACTGATTCCTGCAATTTTTCTGCTTAGCTATCCTGTTCTTGTTTCCTTCATGAGACACCTCTGCACACAAACTGCCACCTTGGCATTCAAGATCCATTCCATCCTGAGTCATGTTGTGTATTACAGAATGCATTCTAGGGTGACCAGATGTCCCGATTTTATAGGGACAGTCCCGATTTTTGGGTCTTTTTCTTATATAGGCTCCTATTACCCTCAACCCCCATCCCAATTTTTCACATTTGCTGTCTGGTCACCCTAATGTATTCTTGTGACGGGTTGGATCACAGAAACCCCCTTGGGAGCTGCCAGCTGATGTGCAAAGGCTACTTCTGTTTCTATTCTCCCTGCCAGCTCAGTGGTTTCAGCACTCTGTCTTGCTGAAGCCAGACACACCCATCTGCTCCAGACACAGACCCAGAGTCTGAATCACCTGTCCCAAAGCTGCAGGTTTACCTGAAAACAGCTCACAGAAGTCTGCTTGCCCTTAGCACTCAGATGCCCAATTCCCAATGGGGTCTAAACCCAAATAAATCCGTTTTACCCTGTATAAAGCTTATACAGGGTAAACTCATAAATTGTTCGCCCTCTATAACACTGATAGAGAGATATGCACAGTTGTTTGCTCCCCCAGGTATTAATACATACTCTGAGTTAATTAATAAGTAGAAAGTGATTTTATTAAATACAGATAGTAGGATTTAAGTGATTTCAAGTAGTAACAGACAGAACAAAAGAAGTTACCAAGCAAAATAAAATAAAATACGCAAATCTATGTCTAATTGCACTAAATACAGATAAGATCCTCACCAGTTCCAAAATGTTCCCTTTTACAGGCTAATCTTCTTTTAGCCTGGGTCCAGCAATCACTCACACCCCCTGTAGTTACTGTCTTTGGTTCCAATTTCCTTCAAGTACCTTGGGGGGGTGGAGAGGCTCCTTCTTTAGCCAGCTGAAGACAAAATGGAGGGGTCTCCCACGGGTTTAAATAGACTGTCTCTTGTGGGTGGAGACCCCCTCCTCTCCCTCTGTAGAATCCAGTCACAGAATGGAGATTCGGAATCACATGGGCAGGTCACATGCCCATGCATGACTCAGGACTGCAGGTAGCAGCCATTACCCACATGCTGCCTTGAACGTCCTCAGGTAGACTTCTAATGTGGATTGGAGTCTTCCAAGCTCTTTTGTCTGTTAAGTGCCCCCTGACTGAACACCTAATTTGCACATTCCTTTCCCAAGAAGTCATCAAATGTTCTAACTGAGGCCCCTTAGAAATCAAGCAATCATACAGCCAATGTTCATAACTTTGAACACACAAATGGTGCCTGCATACAACTAGGGTGAACATAACCAGTAGATCATAACGTTTACATAGATATGTTATATGGCCTATGTAGCAAAACCCTATTCCAGTTATATCATACATACATTTGTGAGCCCCTTTATGGGGTACGCTGTCACAATTCTATCAGGTATTTCCCCATCCCTCAGATTCGAAAAGGTTAAAGAAGCGAGGGAGGAGATATCACACTGTCTACGTATTGGCCCATATTTCTCTCCAAGAAGTTATGTTTGTCTTCAGTTTGAATGAACTCACAATCTAAAGAAAACTATGTCACTCATTAATTTGTGTATTTCTATTGCATTGCTTTAAACTGATATGCAGCACTAAGTCAGTGAATCTCAAACTTTGTCATAGTGTGGATCACCTCTTAATAGAGGAACCATTTCATGTATCTGCCCCTTACAAAAAAGTCAAATAGAACTTAGTACAAGTGAAAGCAACAGATTCTATGGAAAGTACTCTGAAATCCATTCTTTCTATGAGTTTTTTAAACTATCCTCTAGATTCAATTATGATCCTCTATTAAATTCTACAAGATAGTTTAAAAATGACTTAAAGATTCTCACTTTTTTCTTACATTCTGTGGGTCTTTCCCATGAGGGAGCTTCCCTCCCAAGTATTGTCCCCTTTGTGATAGCACATCATCCCCATGGCAACTGCAGTAGCTGCTTACATGAAAAATTACATGAAATAAGGGCACCTTTAAATAGTTCATTCTGGTTGTAGGAGTATTATGGGTTTTGAGCAGGGAAATGAATCCACTATTTGTATTTTAAGCTGTCTTCAATGGAGTGTTTTCTACTTTGGGGGGGAAAAAGCCAACCATGCTGTCTCATCTAGCTCTTCCTTTCATCTCCCCCTCCCATCTGTCCTGTTCCACTCTCTGTCCCCCGAGCTGCATCACATTCTTCCCTGCCACCTGCCTCCTCCTCCTCTCCCCCTGCTGCTGCTGCTTCCTTTCCACTGCATATTTCCTTACCACTTGGTCCCTGCACTTGCTCCTTGGCGGCTTGTTTCTCATCTGGTCTATTCCCCAGGAAATGCTGGGTAGTCCCCCTGATTTCCTTCTTTTCTGCTCACCTGGAGCTTTCTCTTCAACAGCTATTGGCCTCTCCTGCTGGCAGTTGCAGTCCCATTGGTAGCTCCTGTTTCTCTCCTCTTCCTCCTCCAATGTAGTTGCATCTTGTAGAGGAGAACTGAAGCTTTGGACATGGTGTTGTGCTATTTTCTTATGGCTGTTTTTGGCAAGCATTGGCTCACATGCCATTGCTGACAGAGATCAGCAGCACCAGAGGATACAGAGCAGCAGGCAGGAGCATGGGCATGGAGGGGGATTCTTACTGTCATACCCCTGCCCTTAGGGGGACTGCTGTATTGACCTTTATAACTTACAGAAATTGTGCCGAGGCTATTTGCACTGTTTCTGGCAGCCCTGGCAAAGAAATCCTTTCTCCTATTTGAAGTGTGTTTATCATAGGGTGACCACCCATCTCTTGTTTTAAGGAACCGCCCCTTATTTCATTGATTTACCCCTTATTTTCAGATGTATTGAAATGTATTGAAACTGATCATAAGTACCATTTTAAACATTAAATTGAAGCTTATGATAATTACATTGTATACTTGAGAGCAGTAGAAATGTACACTTGAGAGAAAAATACATGATATACTAAGGGAAATGGTGTTTTCCTAAAATGTCCCTTAAAATAAAGCGTTAATAAGTGTTAGCTCAATACCAGGAGCGGATTTACCATGAAACAAACCGTGTAGTGGCATGGGGCCTGCAACAACAGGGGCCTCCCAAAATGCAGGACAAATCTCATCCAGGGCCGGCTCTAGGTTTTTTGCTGCCCCAAGCAAAAAAAAACCTCAGAGAGTGCAACTGGTGCTCCCAGAAACTCCCAGGAAGCCCCCGCCCTGGGCAGCGCATGGAGACCTGCTGCCCCCGTCCCCCGAAGGGGCGCGCAGAGACATGCCAGCAGTAGGGCTAAGGTGGCTCCCTGCCCACTCTGCCTCCCTCCCTCTGCGCTGCTCCTGGAAGCGGCCGGCATGTCCCTACGGCCCCTGGGGGTGGGTGTGTCTCCGCGCACTGCCCCCGCCCCGAGCACTGACTCCACAGCTCCCATTGGCTGGGAACTGCGGCCAATGGGAGCTGTTGGCAGTGGCACATGGAGACTCCCTGCTCTCCCTGCGCCCCGCCTAGGAGCCACTGCCAGAGGGGTGTGTACCTAGTGCCTAGAGCACCTACAGCATATGGTATGCTGAGAAACACTATCAGCTATCCAAAGGGATTGCAGATTTGCCAATCTCAGGATTTTACCATGCGTCTCGCGATATCTGTGTCCCAGTTCCAGGAGTCAACTTGAGAATTTCAGCTTTCTTTTTTTGGGGGGGGGGGGGGGGGAATGGTTCTAGCCGTCATGTGTGCAGAGAAAAACTCATAAATATGATGTCAGTGCACCCTAAAGGCTCACCAACCAGAGGCCCCCCCAAAAATCTAAGAAATGTAGTCTTAAAAAACACATGATTTTTAAACCACTTCTCTACAATTAGTATCCTGGAGGTGCTAAGACCCCATGTAGACTGTAGTTCCCAACCAGCCCAGGGCCATAGAAATCTAGTGATTATATTGTCCTACGCCATATTGCCCAGTGCTGCTCTAGCTGCAATTGTATGGCCATATACTCTGTTCTATGCTCCTGGAGGATTCCAATCTCAGAGAGCCTACCTATAGCAAACCTGAACCATAGAGACCTAGAGCACTTATCCATCACTGCACAGCACCCTCTGGACCTTACCCAAAGCCCATTGAAGTCAAAGGAGCTTTTCCATTTGGCCCCAAATCAGGAGACCAAAGCTCCTGGTTGGGAGTGGCACAAAAAGTGGGAGTCTCCCATCCAGTCCAGGGCTATTTCCCTCACACACACACACACACACCACTGCTGCCATATACTGGCTGGCCATCTAAGCCTGGTGCTGGTGGGATGAAGGAGATTGTGCTGCATTTCCAAAAAGAACTTGTACATGTTGTTCCCATGCGTTGTTCCCATGTGTGATACCCCCAAGAAGTCACAAGCTGACTGTATATTTTCCTGACACAGAATGTTGTGATTTTTATTTTATTTTATTTTATTTTAGTTACATAATTAATTGTAGAGTAGCTTAAACTGCAAATCACAATCCTAGAGATGCTTGGAAAGTCATTATTGTCCTTTACATGGAGCACAATAACATGCAATATTTCCTGGGGGGAAAAGGACAAATTATTCCCTTTTCAGCACAAACCCCACAGCGAAATGCAACATTTGCTATGTGTTGTAGAAATACTGTTAACAAAAGGGGGACTTGGTGCCAAGTAATATAATGACACTTTATACTTTTTATAACACCTTCATGAAAGAATTTCAATGTAGCCAGTAAGGAAGGTAACATCGTAATGAAGGGGTTTGGGCCCAGAGAGAGTTAAGATGCTTTAGAAGTCTTGTTTTACTATTCCAAACCTAAACAATGTGGTTCAGGGGTTCCATAAATTACACTGGCTTATTCCCATTGTCAATGACCACTATCCAAACCTTTTATTAAATATACATATCAAAAAGAAGGCAACAGGTAAAGCATTTGAAATTTTATAAGTAAAGCTTCATTTTAACATTTTCTCTTATTCTGCATGGCAATTCTTTAGATGCTATTAAAAGTCCTTATTGAGAAAAAGAGTGCCGCTTTTAGGTGATAGCTCTTGAGATGTTAAAGTCTGCTCATGTTTCTCTCTAAGACAAAACAAAGCTAACTTGCTCGGATGGAGAGATGAATATTGAAGGAAACAATGAAAGAATTAACTCTTTACTTCTGTTAGTTGTGACTAGGCTAGGATTTTCCTCTTAAATTGGTTTTACACCAGTGCAACTCATAAGAATGGCCATACTGGATCAGACCAATGGTCCATCTAGTTTGGTATCCTGTCTTCTGACAGTGGGCAAGGCCAGATGCTTCAGAGGGAATGAACAGAACAGGGCAATTATTGAGTGATCCATCCCTTGTCATCCAGTCCCAACATCTCACAGTCAGAGGCTAAAGGACATCTAGAGCATGGGGTTGAGTCCCTGACCATCCTGGCTAATAGCCATTGATGGACTGATCCTCCATGAAATTACCTAATTTTTTTAATCCAGTTATACTTTTGGCCTTCATAACATTCCCTGGCAATGAGTGCCGCAGCTTGATTATGTCTTGTGTAAAGAACTTCCTTATGTTTTTTTAATTTCACTGGGTGACCCCTGGTCCTTGTGTTATGTGAAGGGGTAAATAACACTTTTTCTCCACACCATTCGTGATTTTATAGACCACTATCATATCCCACCTTAGTCATCTCTTTTCCAAGCTGAACAGTCCCAGTCTTTCTAGTCCAGTGGGTCTCAAACTTTTTTACTGGTGACCCCTTCCATATCACAAGCCTCTGAGTGTGACCCCCCCCCAATAAATTAAAGACACTTTTCAATATATTTAACACCATTATAAATGCTGGAGGCAAGTGGGGTGTGGGGTGGAGGTTGACAGCTTGTGACCCCTCATGTAATGACCTCGCGACCCCCTGAGGGGTCCCAACCCCCAGTTTGAGAACCTCTGTTCTAGTCTCTCCTCATATGGAAGCTGTTCCAAACCCTTAATCATGTTTGTTGCCCTTCTCTATATGTTTTCCAATTCTAATATCTCTCTTTTGAGATTTGGTGACCAAAACTTCATGCAGTATTCAAACTGTGGGCATACCATGGATTTATACAGTCAGTGGCGGATTTAGAGTTAGTGGGGCCCTGTGCGCAGCTTCATTTTCACCCCCCACCTCAGGACCCAGCCAAGAAAAAGAACATTCTCTCTTATCTCCCCCACCCCCATTTTTCATTCTTTTTTTCTTCATCCTCCTCCTATATTATAAGTAATGGGAAGTAAAGGAAAATAAAGTGAGGTACCTTGATTGGGGCAGGGTGTTTGGGTGCAGGAGGGGGTCGGGCTCTGGGAGGAAGTTTGGGTGCAGGCTCGGGGCTGGGGCAGGGAGTTGGGGTGTGGGAGGGGGTGAGGGGTGTGGGAGGGATGAGGGATCAGGCTCTGGGAGGAAGTTTGGGTGTGGGGTGCTGGCTCTGGGCTGGAGCAGGGGGTTTGGGTGCAGAAGGGGTGAGGGGTCAGGCTCTGGGAGGAAGTTTGGGTGCAGGGTGCAGGCTCTGGGCTGGGGCATGGGGTTGGGGTGCAGGAGGGGTGCGGGGGGCAGCGCTTGCCTTGGGCGGCACGGCTCCCAAAACAACCGGCACACACACCCCTCTGGCAGTGGCTCCTGGGGGGCAAGGGGGCTCTGTGCACCACTTCCCACAGACGCCACCCCCGCAGTTCCCGTTGGCTGCAGTTAGTTAGTCTTTAAGGTGCCACCGGACTCCTTGTTGTTTTTGAGTAATTTTGTATCATCTGCAAACTTCACCACCTCACTATTTACCCCTTTTTCCAGATCATTTATGAATATGTTGAACAGCACTGATCCCAGCACAGATCTTTGGTGGACCTCTCTCCTCTGTGAAAAGTGACCTTTTATTCCTACCCTTTCTTTCCTATCTTTTAACCCAGTGGCTCTTAATCTTTCCAGACTACTCAGGGCCGGTGCAACCCATTAGGCAACCTAGGCGGTCGCCTAGGGCACTACTATTTGGGGGGCGCCGGCGCCCTGGTCGTCAGCGAAATTTTGGGGGCAGGACCTTCCGCCGCCGCTGTCGGGGGCGGCATTTTGGGGGCGGGACCTTCCGCCGCCTAGGGCGCCGAAAAAGCTGGCGGCGCTCCTGAGACTACTGTACCTCTTTCAGGCGTCTGATTTGTCTTGTGTACCTCCAAGTTTCACCTCACTTAAAAACTACTTGCTTACAAAATCAGACATAAAAATATAAACATGTCACAGTACACGATTACTGAAAAATTGCTTATTTTCTCATTTTAACCATATAATTATAAAATAAATCAATTGGAATATAAATGTTGTACTTACATTTCAGTGTATGGTATATAGAGCAGTATAAACAAGTCTTTGTATGAAATTTTAGTTTGTACTGATTTCACTAGTGCTTTTTAATGTAGCCTGTTGTAAAACTAAGCAAATACACCTCTACCTCAATATAACGCTGTCCTCGGGAGCCAAAAAAATCTTACCATGTTATAGGTGAAACCACGTTATATTGAACTTGCTTTGATCCACCGGAGTGCGCAGCCCTGCCCCCACCCAGAGCACTGCTTTACCGCGTTATATCCGAATTCGTGTTATATCGGGTCGCGTTATATCGAGGTAGAGGTGTAGCTAGATGAGTTGAGGTACCCCATGGAAGACCACTGCGTAAACTCAGTGTACCCCTGGTTGAGAACCACTGTTTTAACTAGTTACTAATCCGTGAGAGGACCATCCATCTTATCCCATTGGTTCAGTGGAGTTATCCTGATCTACACTGGTGTAAGGGTGAAAAAAGTCTGATTTTTTTATATTCCTGGGATGGGGTATACCTGTCCCACACTGGACAAGAAGGGGTTAATTTCATATTGTGGGCTGAGAAAGCCACACCTTCTCGCCACTGCTGGGCATGCTCCAACTGGAGCCTCAGTATAAAAGGTAGCAGCACTGCTCAGATTGCCCTGACTGCTGAGGAAGGAGGACACACACTGCAGGCTCCCTCCTGGGAGCTGCTGGAGCCCCAGACCCCAGAGGCCAGGCACGCGGAGACCCAGGCTGATACCCAGCTGCCTGCGGAAGCCCAGGAGGAGATGGAACCATCGGAAGTTTCACCTGCTAATGACCCCGAGCCCAGGAGACCTGCTGATGGCAGCACTGGAAAACAGTCACCCAGGAGAACTAGACATTGATCTGGTTGCAGAACTGGGACAAAGGCAGCATGTTTTGGACGGATCCCCGCTGACCTATTGGCGAATCCATTCACTGCTGACAGGGCCCTGGGCTGGGACCCAATGGGGTAGGGAGGGCCACTTCCCCCTGGCCACTAGGCCATACAGCCCTACAAGGGAAGGCAGACATATTGACCATGCAGCCCTGCAAGGGATGACAGCTATATTGACTCTGGCCACTAGGCCATGCAGCCCTGAAGCTAAGGGCAATCATTTGGACTCAGCTGCAGGGCTATAATGCCCTTCCGAAAGGGTGACAGGTGTACCTGCCCTGCAACACTTCTCATGAAGTGCTAAGCAGCAATCATCCATTAATATCAGGTGGGCCCATGCAAAATTTCCCTCACTTGTAGAGGAAGGCACTGGTGATCCTTGATTATCTTCTTTATTATAATTCTTTGTGACACTGTCTTCAGTAAGTAACGTACATCGCTACAGGTATTTGGAGACAGGCCCAAGTCACAAAGTGCAGATCAGAATTCATAATTAGCAAGGTAAGTTTAAGCAAATAAGTATCCCACTGACCTTAAGGGAACTGTTCACATCCTTAAAGTTACACATACAGGGCCTGATCCAAAGCCTACCGAAACTCATCATATACTTAAAGCCCACTGAAACTGATACTTTGCTGTATCAGGGCCTTAGATCTGAACATATTCAGAGTTTGAGAGATTAGAATCTGGTGTTGGGTTTGGACCCAACTCTTTGTGTAATCTTGGTTGGAAAATAAGCCAACAGTAGGCCCTATATTTGTGCCAAAAGTTGTAAGGTGACCACTTCTGAAGATGTCTTTTCCCTTTAGATACTCACAAATGCTCAGATCCAAGCTTCAGGGTCTGAATCTGGTCTTCAAACATCCCATGGTTCAGGGATGTCAAATTCCAGGTTTTGTTTCAGCCCACTACAGAGATGGCAGGGGCCATTTGCAAAAATTTGGATCTGGAGCATTTGGTTCCAATATTTTGGATCAACCCTGTGCTTGTTTTTTTTTCTTCAAAAAAAGAAAGATGTATAAAGAAGTACCACAGTGAAAAAAACTTTCAGGATCATCTTCAATAGTTTTTTAAAAAATCAAGTGTTGGCTATCAAAAGGATGAGAATTCCAGCAGCAGAGTTATGAATTTTTTAATGAGAACGCTCTCTCAGAAAAGAAGCAATGAGAGACATTTATTAGGGTAAAACCCAGAGTGATAAATGTTTTAAGGGAGAATACACAATAAAATAAGACATTTTTCACAATCAGCACCCAGTGATACATTTTTCCAAGGACTAACCCTGCAGTAACGTTGCAATGGGTGGGGAGGTGGACAACCACTCAGCAAGAGAACAAGATCCAAGCGATTTGAAAATCTTTGCAAAGAAGTGGGAGGAGACAGCCCTGCTGTTGTGCAAATTTATTTAAAGACATATTCCACAAAGAAGGCTCCACTGTATAGTTAAGCCGTTTAAATAGAATCCATAGTAGTGAAAAGTTGAACGTTTGAAAGTGATGGTAAACACAGCTGTGCTAACAAAAATGTACAGTGGTTAGCTGGGATGGAATAAAGCCATGACAGATGCCAGATGGATCAGTGCTATAAATGTAATTCTAATTACCTGGCTTTTTGCAGACCTCCAAAAAACCTAAACTGGCATTGCAGTAAAATCACAGACCAATCCCCACCTAAAGGAAAGAATAGTCTAATGAAGGACAGAATGATTTGACAGCTAAGATAAATGATGTATTCTGACTTGCACATTTTGAATAAAGATTCTGGCAAAGAATCTTTGACTTTAAACAATAGACTGAACCCTGTCTTTTTTTATGTGTTCTAATAAAATGGTTTCATCGTGACTACTGGCTGCTGACAAGTTTCCTCCAGACGTGAAGCATTGTCAGAGCAGAAATACTTCAGAAGGATGGTCAAAGCTTCCTGCAGTCAACTCTTTAATGTTCAAAATTACTGGCTTTGAAGTACAATGAACTTAAAGAAAAATAGTCTGCAAATTAAAAATGACACTTCAGCAGCAAAGATCCCAGTAGGACAGGGAGAGAATATACTGGACTAATATAATTCCCATTATTGAGGTAAATTGCTTTGTTAAGTCACTGTGCCATAATAATTGATATGTTTGGTGTGGTGATGCTGCTGCTGAGAGAACACTTCCCCAAACTACTCATTTCATGTAGTGCAAGTTCATTCAGAGCCAGACAGAACCATGTAGACACTGGCATGTAGTTTCCTCCTGGAGCTCCCTAGCACTAGACCATCCTTTAGGATGGTGCTGCCTGCTCCTTACAGAGCACTTGGCCTGCTCCATGGGCTGGGGAATGTGGACAGCATGGGATCCTGCCTCCTCGCTCTCCTGCACCCCACTGGGTTATTTCTGTCTGTACAGGTGAAAGGAGAGAGCAATCCTCCCAACATCTTGGGAGGGAGGGACCAAGTGGAGCAAAGGTCCTTGTGTCCCCACATCTTACAACTCAAAATATGCTTTGTGAGGAGGTATCACTTGAAAATGAATATCTCACTGATCATTAATATTATTGCATGATGTATACACATGGAGTGTATTAAGAGTTGTGGATGTATGCTGGAATTATAACTGAAGTGTGTTTAAACCAGGCATATCAGGGACAGTTGGTAAACAGGTCTGCCCTAGACAAAGGAATGCGTATTTGCTTCTTGGACCAGCCCGGCCATCAGGCAGAGACAGTGAAGGTCCATTCATTGTATAGGGAGCCTAGGTGTCTAATTCAGGCTTGGTGGATCTCACCATTGTTCTAGTGATTTTTCTGGGTGCCTGAAAGTTACACATTGCAATGCTCAGTGTTGCAACACTTAAATTCCTTTTGTGAATCTGGGGTAAGTTAGTGTTGGCTGTAATATTTTGACACCATGTAATGTTTTGTTCGCTTGTGTGGGTATAATCTGCAGGCAGCAGCTCGGCACCCAAAAATAATTCTGTTAGGACATATCTAAATGAATGCTTCGTTCAGGGCGAACCGGGGTGTACAGCTAACTCACCTAGCATGCTGAACATGAAGTGTACATGTGGACCCTTCTGGTGCACTCTTAAATTCCCTCATGCACTTTAATCTAGTCCCATTTCAAAGCGGGGTAGATCAAAGTGCACTAAATGCAGTAGCTGAGTCCACATGGATACAGGACTTAGTGTGCGGCATGCTAGTGCACATAGATTTACACCCCAGCGTGCCGTGAACTAAATGTCCATTTAGCCAAGCGCTTAGAGAGACTAAAGCAGAAAGAATAGACTTAACCATTGATATGCTCAGCTTCTAAAGTGAACTGCGCCACAACTAACAGTGAACATTTCTCCAATAACTGTTGTCTGTGCTGTCCTTTAAACAAAATTCTAGTACTACCTGGAATAGCACCATCTAGAAACCCTCAATAATGTTACAGTTGCCATTAGAAACCCAACATTCACCAACATTTGCAACACTGTGATATATGAGATGCGAAAGTAACACTCTACACTTAGAATTGGAAATAACTGTGATATCTCAAGTATGCAGTATGGCAACTCTTGGTAAATGCTGACTTTTTAATGGTGACCCATTACTGAAATTATTCTCTGATGTGACACTATTCCCCTTTTTCATATGAATGTTCTAAATTACTGTTCAGAAGACACCAGGGTATCTCATGGTGAACTAGGACAGAGCCTAGGAAAGTAGGAATTCAGATCTGTGTGTGTCAACTAAATGCTGACTGGTTGAATTTGAGTGCCTTTTTCTTCAGAGATGGAACATTTGGCAGACTAAGCTGCGGTGTTTATACTATCTGAATTATTTCATTTTCATCTCTTGCTTATTTAGATTTTTTGTTTCCAGTTTGATGCCACCTGTATTTTTGTTCCATTGCCTTTCTTCAACCACATCCACATACTGTGCGTACAACAGTTGGCTTTTCAGTTTAGTTTGTTGCCTAGAGACAGCTGTTGGGAGGCATGGTATTATAAATCACACCTGATTCTGTTGCTAAGGAAATAAGGACAGCTTCCGGCTTTTTCCTTCAGGCTTTGTAATAATAGAGAGAAACAAAGTGTTTTGTACTCAGGATATTTAAAATATTGATTTAATTTAACAAATGCGGAAATGAAGTTACATTATGTATATCTGTTAGAACTTTTCTGGGGAACAAAGACCGCAGTCCCTTCCTTCTAAGCGTGATTATTGTAAGCACAATATTACTGCATGTTGTATGACAGAAGAGAACAATTAGGCAAAGTCTGGATTTAAGGGCATAACAACTCTGGTTTTTTTAAACAGAACATGTGGGGCAGTGCCTAGAGCTCACCCTCAATGTTTATGGAGATTTACAGGAAGAATGCTTTATGAAACAAGTATTTTTGCCACCAAAAGCTCTTCTGTAAAAAAAAGAATTGGACTTGAGGAGAAGAGACTTTTTCAGTCCCACTTAAACTAGATCTTCAGTAAGAAACATGGAAGTGTTTAATTTCTTGAATGAATTTATGCTTCGGTGTTATGCGAAGAATCACAGAGCACACACTTAGATGACTTTCAATATTTCCTTCCAGAAGCTTTCTCGTTGTCTCTGTCCTTGTAGTACTCCATGCAGGCCCAACAGCTGGTGTAGCTTGGTGAGTCTCTATGTTGAGATACAGAGATAAAGTTTCTTGACACCTTAAATGACTGCTTCTTGGAGCAGCTAGTCCTGGAACCCACAAGAGGAGAGGCAATTCTTGATTTAGTCCTAAGTGGAGCACAGGATCTGGTCCGAGAGGTGAATATAGCTGGACCCTGTGGTAATAGTGGCCATAATATAATTAAATTTAACATTCCTGTGGTGGGGAAAACACCACTGCAACCCAACATGGCAGCATTTAATTTCAGAAAGGGGAACTACACAAAAATGAGGAGGTTAGTTAAATAGAAATTAAAAGGTTCAGCGCCAAAAGTGAAATCCCTGCAAGCTGCATGGAAACTTTTTAAAGACACCATAATAGAGGCTCAACTTAAATGTATACCCCAAATTTAAAAAAAAACAGTAAGGGAACCAAAAAAAATGCCACCATGTAAAAGAAGCAGTGAAAGGCAAAAAGGCATCCTTTAAAAAGTAGAAGTTAAATCCTAGTGAGAAAAATAGAAAGGACCACAAACTCTGGCAATTGAAGTATAAAAATATAATTAGGAAGGCCAAAAAAGAATTTGAAAAACAGCTAGCCAAAGACTCTAAAAGTAATAGCAAAAAAAATGTTTTAAATATGTCAGAAACAGGAAGCCTGCTAAACAACCAGTGGGGCCACTGGATGATCGAGATGCTAAAGGAGCACTCAAGGACGATAAGGCCATTGTGGAGAAACTAAATGAATTCTTTGCATCAGTCTTCATGGCTGAAGATGTGAGGGAGATTCCCAAATTTGAGCCATTCTTTCTAGGTGACAAATCTGAGGAACTGTCCAAGATTGAGGTGTCATTAGAGGAGATTTTGGAACAAATTAATAAATTAAACTAATAAATCACCAGGATCAGATGGTATTCACCCTAGAGTTCTGAAAGAACTCAAATGTGAAATTGCAGAACTACTAACAGTGGTTTGTAACCTATCATTTAAATCAGCTTCTGTACCAAATGACTGGAGGATAGCTAATGTGACGCCAATTTTTAAAAAGAGCTCCAGAGGTGATCCCAGCAATTGCAGGCCGGTAAGCCTGACTTCAGTACCAGGGAAACTGGTTGAAACTATAGTAAAGAACAGAATTGTCAGACACATAGATGAACATAATTTGTTTGGGAAGAGTCAACATGGTTTTTGTAAAGGGAAATCATGTCTCACCAATCTACTAGAATTCTTTGAGAGGGTCAACAAGCATGTGGACAACAGTGATCCTTTGTATATAGTGTACTTAAGTTTTAAGAAAGCCTTTGACAAGGTCCCTCACCAAAGGCTCTTAAGCAAAGTAAGCTGTCATGAGATAAGAGGGAAGGTGCTCTCATGGATCAGTAACTGGTCAAAAGATAGGAAACAAAGGATAGGAATAAATGTTCAGTTTTCAGAATGGAGAGAGGTAAATAGTGGTGTCCCCCAGGGGTCTGTACTGGGACTAGTACTATTCAACATATTCATAAATGATCTGAAAAAGGGGGTAAACAGTGAAGTGGGAAAATTTGCAGATGATACAAAACTACTTAAGATAGTTAAGACCCAGGCAGACTGTGAAGAGCTACAAAAGGATCTCACAAAACTGGGTGACTGGACAACAAAATGGCAGATGAAATTCAATGTTGATAAATGAAAAGTAATGCACATTGGAAAACATAATCCCAACTATACATATAAAATGATGGGGTCTAAATTAGCTGTTACCAATCAAGAAAGAGATCTTGGAGTCATTGTGAATAGTTCTCTGAAAACATCCACTCAATGTGCAGTGGCAGTCAAAAAAGCTAACAGAATGTTGGGACTCATTAAGAAAGAGAGAGATAACAAGACAGAAAATATCATATTGCCTCTATATAAATCCATGTTACGCCCATATCTTGAATACTGTGTGCAGATGTGGTTGCCTCATCTCAAAAAAGATATATTGGAATTGGAAAAGGTTCAGAAAAGGGCAACAAAAATGATTAGGGGTATGGAACAGTTTCCATATGAGGAGAGATTAATACAATTGGGACTTTTAAGCTTGGAAAGGAGACGACTAAGGGGGGATATGATAGAGGTCTATACAATCATGACTGGTGTGGAGAATGTAAAGAATTTACTCCTTCTCATAAGAAAAGAACTAGGCGTCACCAAATGAAATTAATCATCAGCAAGTTTAATACAAAAAAAGGAAGTATTTCTTCACACAACGCACAGTCAACCTGTGGAACTCTTTGCCATAGGACATTGCAAAGGCCAAGACTCTTACAGGGTTCAAAAAAGAACTAGATAAATTCATGGAGGATAGGTCCATCAATGGCTATTAGCCAGGATGGGCAGGGATGGTGTCCCTAGCCTCTGCTTGCCAGAAGCTGGGAATGGATGATGGGATGGATCACTTGATGATTACCTGTTCTGTTCATTCCCTCTGAGGCACATGGCATTGGCCACTGTCAGAAGACAGGATACTGGGCTAGATGGATCTTTGGTCTGATCCAGTATGGCTGTTCTTACGTTCTCCACAACAGGGAAATGGAAAAAATTCTTTCTTCACAAGTTTGGTGTGTCCTAAATTTTAGAGTCCATTAACATTTTATCCAATACAGTTGCTGATTTACAGATCTCATAATAATTTCATCATTTATTATTTTGGTTGATTTATACAACCAATAAAAAGGAGCACCTATCCTAGGCCCTGAGGCACTCCTGATACATTTTTAAATATACAGTCCTAAAATGACTAACTTTTACCCTTAATAGCCTACAATAGCCCTGGCAACAAAAAAGAAACCATGCATATTTTTAAAAAACACTTCAAAATTCCTACCATTACAGCTACTCACCATCATGAGACTTCACCCTCTCAAACTCCAGGGAGAAGAGATGGTGTTTGCAGTATGACTGGAAGGTCAACAGATTGGGGATGTTGTGGGATGAACAAAGGGAATCTTGTGGAGAATGTTCTGCTGGTGGTTCCCTTTCTATTATACTGAGGGAATTCCAGCTCAAGTGCTGCTGTTATCTACAGCTACAGCAGTATTATTGCATGGGGAGAAGTATGGTCTCTCAGATAGGTAGGTCCCAGGCTATTTAGAATGTATTTGTTAGGGTGAAATCCTGTGAAATCAGTGGCAAAACTCCCATTGACTTCAATGGGGCCAAGATTTCACCCCTAGATTTTACCACCTAGAAAACAATAGGCACAATTATTATTAATTCTTGTGATGGGGCGGCTGCCCCTCACTGGCAGAAAAGGGGTTAAAAGGAGCCCTACGGAAGCTGGGCCGAAGGCAGCCAATCAGAGAAGGGCTGAAGGGAGCAGTCAATCAGGGCCATATAAAAAGGGAGCTGCAAGGCAAAGGAAGGCAGTTCTCTGCTGTGAGGTCAAGGAGGAAGGACTGTGTCTCTGGAGGGCTGAGAGAACTGCCAGCACCCTGGACAGAGCAGTGCTATGAGCAGGATCTGGGGGCACGAGAGACAGCTCCTGGCTGGCTGCTGGGGTTTGCAGACTTAGAACTTGAGGCAAGGGCAAAGAGGATGCTGGGGCCATGAGGAAATGGCCAGACAATTCGCTACAGTAGCCATTAAGGGAAGTGTCTGGACAATGCGTGATTAATGTGCATAAGTCTTGTCAAGTAGTGTTAGGCCTCAACCTTCCGGAAGTTGTAAGAAGCGAGTACAGTTAAATCCTGCAAGCCTAAGCATAATCTAGCTAGGAAACTCTGTAAAGATAGATACAGACTTGTGGTTACTATGCTCTACAACCAAATACCTCTTTAAGCTGACTCGAGCATTTTTGAGTCTAGTAAATTGACCACAATTAGCCGCATAGAGAAGAGATGAGATGAGCAGTCTGGTAATTACTTCTCAGTCTGTAAAATAGCTTTCCATTGGTGGCACACTGCGCAACTTTGGAAAGCCATTGCTTTCACATTTTTCTGCTTATTTTTTTCTGGTTTGCCCTGCAAGTTTTTTTTCCTGTCTAGGGTCTTAAGAGAGAAGGTAATGTTCCAAAAAGCTGGACTTCTTGATTTTAGGATGGGATAATAAGAGAACGAATGGCCCAGTTCAGCAAGATTCTTAAGCACACGCCTATCTTCATGTATGAGTAGTTCCACTCAAGGGGACTACTCACATGCTTACAGTTAGGTATGTGCTTAAGAACCTTGTTGAAGTGAGGACTAAGAAGTAGCTCACTGAGAAAGTTACCTTATAATGGCCTTTACAAACCCCATATTGAGCATAGGCAGAAGGGAAAGGAGATTCTTCCCTGACTTCCAGGCAACCAGGCTGACCACACCCAGCACAGCTGTCAGGACCACTAATCATGGAGGCAAGTACCCACAGTTGGCACCAATAAGGAAAATGAGCCCAGCTATAAAGGAAGGGGAACGGAGAGAGATGGGGATGCAGAATGGCCTGGAATAGTGAAGGGGCAACAGCTTCACATCAGGCTGCCTCTAAGAAACTGACAGGGAGACAATGGAAGACTGCAAGTTCTGGAGTTTAAGGGCTGATGGACTGAGCTAATTTGAGATGACTACAGGGAGACCAGATAGGAGAAAGCTGAGACCACCTCAAGACTGCTCCAAGAGCAGGACCAGAGGTGGTACCAGAAGTGGGGTTGACTTTAACTGTCCCTGCAAAAAAGGGAAGCTCAGAAAACAAACAAACAAGCCCCAACCCCCCCACACACACACTTTTCTTCTGATATATATATATATGCAAAAGAGCTACAGAGGTGAATCAGCACCTGCAATGGCTGGCTGACTTGCAAGCACAGCAGCAACTGTTTGAACAGATGGCATCACACAAGCAACAGTTGTTACAATAGATGTTGGACCTGGTACCAGCTGCTACTTTTCTGGAGCCCAAAACTACAGGAAATGGGTCCCTGACACTTGAGGGAACCACTCCAAGCTGCTGTCCCAAGATAATGACAGATGATGACCCAGAGTAATTCCTGGTAACTTTTGAAAGGGTTGCCACAGCCTCTCAATGTCCCCCATCCCAGTGGGCAATCCAGTTCACTCCACTCCTCACTGGAAAAGCCCACTCATCATGCCAGGGACTTGATGATGCAGCAGCCAAATGCTATAAATAGGTGAAGGCTGCCATATTCGACTGGCTAGGTCCAGATGACAAAACCTACCATCAGCATTTCCACCACAAGTTCTAACCCCAAAGCACAGTCACAAGCGATTATCCAAAGGCTAAAGGACTTCTGCAGGTGCTGGTTAAAACCAGTGTCTCGAACAGGGCCACAGATAGCAGGATCCATTCTTCTAGAATAGTTTTGTACAGATTCTTCCACACTGACAAGGCTGGGTTTCCAGACACCAACTGGTAACCCTAGCAGATGCCTCTTGCCTTAGAGGACTACATGGCTCCTCAAGCCATCTGGGGGCCCTCTGATGCAGAAGTACCCACTCCATATACACTGGAAAAGGAAACTATCCAAGGGTGGGGGTGGCCCATATTGGGTAAGCCCCAAGAAAACCCAAACACCTGACTGGTTGTTGGGCAGGATAGGTGACAGGGCAAGATTCCCCCGAGATAGCAGGACCCTGACTTTATTATTAAGTTGCCGTGATGGGGTGTACGAGCCCCACATTGGTGAACTAAGTGTTAAAGAACCGCTCTGAGACCAGAAGGCCCCACCCAGTCACATCTGCTAGACATACTTTCAGGAGGCTGGGCTCAAAGGGGAGCATCTCAGCTCAGTCTGGGTGGACAGAGCAGAGGAGCAGTCATGTGCTGCAAGCTCCTGCAGAGAAGCCACCGTGGCTCTACGCAGGCCAGGCCATGCTGCATGGCCAAGCCACCACAGACCCTTCACCCCAAGGAGGCTGAGAACGATGGTCCATGGCTAATAGAGGAAGACACCCTGCCCCCCTGAAGTGCAATACAGGGGGAATGCAGAAACCAAACCAGTGACACTGACAGAGGAACCAAAGCCAGGGTAGGAAGTGGCCCAGCGAACAGGCATAAAGGTGCCTGCCCCTAGGCCACATATCTGAGCTATTATTCACAGGGTCCTGGATTGGAACCCAGTGGAATAGAGAGAGCCGGGTTCCCCTACCACTGGCTCTTGCCACGGAACAATGTGACCCAGATCACCAGCACTAGGCGGTGCTGCCAGGTTTGGACTTCAACTCCCCTACAGTAGCTATGAGTTTCATTTTCTCTTATGAACTACAATTTCAGCAACACACAGTGTTGTAGCTCATGCTATCACACAAAATCTCCCAGATAGCAGCTGTAAGCAGTACCCCATCTCCATGCTCAGAATGAGAAATAAGGGAAATGGGACTATGGGAGTGAGATTTCTAAAACGAATGTGTTCAAGTTGTAATTCCCATCTGGAGACAGAGCCACTAATTTGAGTAAACTTGTCCTGGCTATTAATTAATAAGGCTTGAAATAAGGTAAGATAGATCCTCTTATGTAAAAGGAAATCTAGTTGATATTTTATCACAGCAAACTACAGCGCGTCGGGAGTCATGCCCAATAAGCTGTTACAATGTAAGTATGTCCATGAATAAAACCAAATTGGGTATGCTACTATGGTACTACGTTAAGCTAACACTGCAGCAAGGCAGAGCCATGGAAAGATTCTTTTGAGACTTCCATTTTGCTGAATCATAAGGGTCAAGCTGGTACCTGCTATTATTTTATTAATAAAGAGCTCTGAAAATACATCTTTTAAACCATAGAAAATATACTTCATTTAGTTGTCTGATTTAAATAATGAGTAAAAGGGGAGACTTCAACCCTGTGATAAAATCTGGGATTTATTATTATTTATTTGTATTTCAGGACTGCCTAGAGGTCCCAATCAATTGTGCCCTCTATTTTTAAGCAAAACTCACCATTGAAATCAATAGGGGGTTTTGTTTGAACACTGATGGCATGGTAACGTGTAAAACTGATTGAATTGTAGAATTAGGATTATATACCAGCAACATTAAAATAATCAACATCATTCTATGTATCTGGAAGACACCAATTGTATGTACTGTAGAAAACAGCTATGGCAGAATGAGAGAAATATCTTTCAGAAGTTTTACCGATGTTTAGGTAAGGTGTGTATATTTTGTTATACATTCTAATTAGGGCTGTCAAGCGATTAAAAAAAATAATCGTGATTAATTGCACTGTTAAACAATAATAAAATACCATTTATTTAAATATTTTGGATGTTTTCTACATTTTCAAATATATTGATTTCAATTACAACACAGAATACAAAGTGTACAGTGCTCACTTCATATTTATTTTTGATTACAAGTATTTGCACTGTAAAAAGACAAAAATAGTATTTTTCAACTCACCTCATACGAATACTGTAGTGCAATCTCTTTGTCATGAAAGTGCAACTTACTAATGTAGAATTATGTACCAAAAAAACTGCTCTCAAAAATAAAACAATGTAAAATTTTAGAGGTTGCAAGTCCACTCAGTCCTACTTCTTTGATTTCAATTACAACACAGAATACAATATATATGAAAATGTAGAAAAACATTCAAAATTTAATAAATTTCAATTGGTATTGTTTAGCAGAGTGATTAAAACTGCAATTAATAACGATTAATGGTTTTAGTTAATCATGTGAGTTAACTGTGATTAATCAAAATCTATTAGAATTAGGGCTGTCAACTCCCATGTTATAAGATACCTAGAGTGCTAAAGCAGGTAAGAGCTCTGAAATAGTATATATTGTCTTGGAACTTAAAGAGACACTGTCAACTTGATTTCTTTTTTTTTTTTAGCTGACTAATTTAAAATATTTCAGGACTGTTTACATAGTATATCCTGAAATATTTGTAAATACTTTTTTTTTTTTCTGGGGCCATGGTTAGTTTATAAAGGTAGGTTAGAAAGCAATAATAATATGGTTCAGGCCATACCTTTCTCCCATTCCTCTTCTTTTCTGTGTCCATATCTGCCTCCCGGCTCTTCAGTTGCAGATTTGCTGTAGCTCTTACTGGTAAATACCCTTTTGCAGAGCCTAAACAGGCAGCATGCACAAGTGTGATGTGGAAGTGAAACATGTAGTGCAAATGACCATCAACAATTAACTAAAATAGAAATACATGCTGGAGTTACCACTACTCTGCATGCAGGGCCGGCTCCAGGCAGCAGTGGAGGAAGCACGTGCCTGGGGTGGCATATGCTAAGGGGTGGCATTCCGTCCATTCTTGGGGCGGCACAGTCTGTGCGGCTTTTTTTTTTTTTTGCTTGGCGGCAACAATGGTAGAGCTGGCCCTGTCTGCATGAGTAACTGCTGCAGAATTGGGGGTCAGAATCAGGAATAGGACTCTGCAATCTTAGTTTGCAGGCTGTGTGCTAACGTCTAAATCACTCAGCAATATGCCTGATGATTACAATCCAACATGTTGCCATTCCATCCTTAGCTAACTGAGATTTACAGATATACTTGAATTTAAGCCTGCCTAACTAAACAGGAAACACCAAGAAAAAGTTATTAGTCTGAAATGTAACAGCACAGCTAGCCTGATCAAACCAGAGCTTTCCGTAACAATTGGAATTGATATTCTATTGCTTTCCACAAACAAGACATGTTTTAATTATGGTTTTGGGTTTTTTTTATGTGAATTGCTACCACTGACAATGGAAGTACCTTTTAGTAGCTGAATTGTTTGTGCTTCCTCTATAAGCAGGCTTGGAAGGATTAAATTTTTATCAGGAAATGTTGGTTAATGTCAATTTTACTGCACACACACAAAACAATGAAAACATATTTCCATTGATAAAAATCAAAACTTACAGATAGACACAGTAAATAAAATGCTGCTTGAGAAAGTTATTAGAGTTTGAATTAAGGACTGTTACTTGTATATTTTGACATGGGATGTTGACAATTTGCTTTTTCATGGTTAAAAAGCTTTAAACTTTTTGAATCTCAATGTCCATTGTCATTAAATAATTGTCTGACCCACCAATAGTTTCCTGCAACTGTGAAAATTTAAACTGATGCAAATAAAGTGCTTAAAATAAACATTGATATTATCTGTCAAAATTATTTTTAAAAAATCTAATTCTGCCAAGCCTAGCTATACTCTTGTCCTTTGCAGTACCGGAAGTTGATGTGAGAAAATTACAGTGTTGCACAGTATAGTACTATCATGATTCAACCTACCAAACACTTAAGAAAATAAGTGGCAAAGGTAGCTGTACTAAACCTCTACCCCGATATAACGCTGTCCTCGGGAGCCAAAAAATCTTACCGCGTTATAGGTGAAACCGCGTTATATCGAACTTGCTTTGCTCCGCCGCAGCGCACAGCCCTGCCCCCCTGGAGCGCTGCTTTATCCGAATTCGTGTTATATCGGGTCATGTTATATCGGGTGTATTTAAAGGTAGATTTATCAGTTCAATCTTTTTGTGCTGTTAGGCCCTGATTCAGCAAAGTTATCATGCATGTGATTACTTTAAACATATGCTTAAGTCCCACTGTTGGATGCAAGATCATGCAGATGTACTTCACTGCACTTGGGCCTTTATCCTGCCTAAAAACTAGTGCATCTAATGAGGGCGGGTTTAAATACAATTAAAACTAAAAAAGTGCTTCAAGATAATTGCAAACCAGTTGGTTGAGTGTCTGCAGCTCCTGATTAAAGTTTTACTTATTATTGATTCAGGAGCCCAGTGACAGTTCCGTGCAAGGAATACTTCCATGATTGGGCTCTGAGAGTGAAATTCTTAAGGCCCATGGCTTCAATGGAAACTGCAGGTGCTCAATCAGCTGCATCTGAAAATCAGGCCGTTTTATACTCTACATAGGCAATGACTTCCAGCAAAAATAGTTAGCAAATTAACTCTACTGTAACTTGTATGAAATGCTGAAGGCATATAGACCATGGCATGAACTGGGAACAGGCTTTGGGCCTCTTCCTCCTTAAAAGCAGCATGGGCTGTTCCTTTGTTTCAACTCAGTAGCTTTCATATTTTGTGGGAGGATTTTTTTATTCTGAACTGGTTTCTAATGGTTGCAGGAAACATTAGGAGAAGTCTCCTATGGCTAATTTAATGCCTGACTTTCTATTGGGTCGAAGGCAAGTCCTGGGCAGCACAATGGCTGAAGTGTCTAGCTTATATTTCCAAAATAATGAGTTCAAATCCAATGGGGATTGTATTTTTATTAGAAATTCTTCATATCTTTTATTATCTCCATGTCAAATGAATGATTACATTTTCAACATTTAATTATCTTTAAAATCCAAAACTACTCTGCATTTAATGAAAATGTTTTACCAGGTTTTTTTGCTCAAGAAGTAAGGCATGAGATGCAGCATTTCGGGCATTCTGTAGGCAGAAATGTTTGGTTTGCATTAGGGCTGCAGAATTTTGAATAAAATGGTTATGAACTTTGGGAGCATGCATCCAGGTCACTTTGAACCAGAGAAGTAATGCTGGTTACTAATTAAACTGTTAAACAGATACCTTAATCTATAGTATGGGCCAGTGGTTAGCACAGCTGTATTCTACTATGGTAATCCTGGAAAGGGAGGTGTGTCTCAGAGTAGCACAACCTCTGTGAGGGAGTGGCTAGTCAAGCTCCTCCTCTGTGCCCATGCCCTAATCAATCAGGGGTCTAGGAGCAGGGCTGACATTCCCAGCATTACTGCTGACATGTGGAATGGGGAAGGGCTTCCATGCCCTTCCTGGAGCATTGCAGTACAGAGTGGGACTAGGCAGTCTGCACCTTCCTTTATAGCTGTCCTGCTCTGTCATGGACACACTTCCCTTCTAGCCTCCTTAAGGTGCCCCTGTGGCCAAACTGAGGGAACAGACTTATTTATGCTTTCTTAGGTTGCAGAGGGCCATATTATACCTTCCTGTAGGAAAACCCATGGGGAAAGGGCCCTGGATAGGGAGGAAAACAGAGAGATTCCCATTGTGGAGTTTTCCCAAGATCAACCAACATGGGTTCTTCCCCAGAAACCCACAAATCACTGCTAATCTGTACCAATGCCAGGGGATCTGCAGGAGATTAAAGCCTTCTGTGTGTCTAGGACCTGATCTTCCTCATTGGATCAGAGGCCCTCTGAATCCCTTCTGGCTTCTGGGCAGCATTGCTCAAACTCACATTGCCAAGGAATCCTCTCCCCACAGATGCCCCTGCAATCCTTCTTGTAGGGGAATTCCCCAGCACAAAGGGGACTCATTTAAGTTATTATTATGCCTTGAGGCTATGTGAACTCTTCATCAGATTTGCCATGAGTTGTGGGACAATGCACATCCCTCACCAGCTCCTGCCCCCTCCCTAAATTCCAGCTGGTCTCCTTTGCACACGGGGCATCCTGCATGAGAGACATCTCAGCGCAGAAAAGCAATTACTCAGTACTGCCCTTTAAGACCTTTCAGAGAGGAAGGAACAGAGTCATTGAAGCAACTCCATCCAGACCTCTTAATGGTCTGCAGGCATGTTAAGAACACCAGCTGGCAGATCTAAAGGAATCAGCATGGCCACAAGCTTTCTCCATTGCCATAAGGGATGTTCTTCCTCTCTCTGTTCCCTCCCAAAATCTGTTCCGCTGTGTTCTTCCTTTGTTTGTTCTGGCTTGGTCGCTTTCCCACTCAGTTCTCCTTGGTTATAATAGCAAATATTTCCAGTTCCAATTAACACACTGGTGCAGAGGGCTTCACTGCTTAGCTCATCCTTTGCAATACTTCTCATAGGCAAGTGATGCAGCACAAGGCTGGGGTAGGAGGAAGACTGCAAAACTAACCAGAGAAACAACCCAGCTTGGGGTTCAGGTCATTCCTGTGACCGCTGTTGTGATGAGGTACACAAAACCCAAACTGGACAAGCAGGGGTTAAGGAGCTGCTCTGAGCTCAGCCAGCTCCACTCCGCCACACCTGCAAGCGTAGGCTGGAGAAGGAGTAAAAAGGGAAGCAGAACAACTCATCTGTGGGCAGAGCAGGGAAGAGAACAGACCTGCAACCCTCAGCTCCTGAGGACAGGCCAAGGGAAGGCAGGAACTTCCCTGATGACAGCTGCCTGGAAAACTCTCCCATAGGGAAGGGATTGCCCGATCCTGATACTCCCTGAGAGGGAGGTGTTCCCCTCTCTCTCCTACTAACTCAGTTTGTTTGTGTTAACTCCCTTTGCTTTTTGTTGACAGACTACCCTGGAAGGGGAGAGGCTTTGAAGTGATCTGGCTGGTGAGCCAAGTCACAGGAACAGTGAGGCCACTGCAGAGGTGGAGCAGCCAGTGGCAGCAGACCCCAGTGGAGAGAAAGCTGCCACATCATGCCCAGCCACAAGGAGGCGCCAGTGGTGAGGCAACCCCTTCACACTGTCTTTTCAAAGGTATTCTCCCCTCTGCCTCCCAGGCAGCCATGTTTATAACCCTTCTGTGAGGCATCCTGGGGGTACTCGGGCTTGTGAGGCACCTTGCTACCACATACCCTTGGTGTGAGGAAGCCTTATCTGCACCTGCCATGGGTCAGCTTCCCAACAACACCCACCTCTGGCAATATAAACACACCCCTCCAGGCCTCTGCAGGCCCCACTCTCTCTACCAGTTGGCAATAAGCACACTCCAAGCTCTGAGCACTCCAAGCGTCCCCCTGGAGTTTCCAGGCCCTGTTCCATTGGACACTCCTAGAATTCAGATTCTCACCTTCCAGAGGAATAGTACAGCCCCGCTTATCAGTTACACCTCAGGATCACTGCCCCACTCAACACACGGCACTTAGATATGTTGATAGTCAACACAAGAAGAAGTTTATTTAACAAAGAACAGAGACTCAAGAACATGGACGTATTGAAAACAAAGGGTTACATATAAAATAAAATAAACATTCATTCTAGCACCTAGTATTTCTCACCAGTGTTTTTCAGCGAGGTAGGCTGTGGTCCCTTTTTCATGAAAAAGCTTTTCTCTTCCATAAAGGTTCCCGAGTGTTGCTCTGTATCTACAGTTATAGTCCAAAAGGCTATTGTTTTCTCTTGTAAACAAGAGTTCTCCTGCTGGTATATTTCTTCTTGTAAATTCTCTTCCCTCTCTGGACGTTCTCACAATCCCTTCATTAGCATTCAGCTCAGACTGTAAATGGGTGTTCATTGTGAACCATACAATACTCAGTTTACCTGTAGCCAGACAGATAGATAAACATTGCTTGCCTAAAAGAAATGTGCTTCTCACCCTTTGGTGACAAGCCCCAAGTAATAGACCTTAAGAATATAATTTTCAGTATATATACGTAGCTCCTTACATACATTTCACAGTGATTACAAGGACCAGTGTGACACAGACTTTCAGTAGAGACCTTACATGACACTCTTTGATGAACAGTGTGTAGATACTGTTAGGATATAGATATGCAGGCCTGCCTGTAAAGGCCTATACTTTAAGAAGTTAGGTATATGTTTATCATTTAGCTAGTTATAGAGGTATAAAAGAATCAAAATCACTGTCTGCCTGTGAATGGGCCTTCTCTCACTGTGACAGTCTGAGGCCCTGTTCTTAAGCTAAGGCCTTTGACTAAGCAGCAGAGGCAGCCATAAGCTGGGAAGCGTACGGTCACATCCTCGCATTCCAAACTAGTCACATTGAAATAAGGTGCTATTGGGCTGTTAGGAATACAATCCTGTCCTGTTAATGCCTATCACCACAAGATAAAGATGGTTAAAGAAAACTTAGTTTGATGGCATCCTGTCTGGCAAGAAATCACTTCTCAATAGTTGTGGTTGTGAAACCCGCATTTCTGTAGGTTTTATCTTTATGGTCCCCACTTTTCTATTGTTAATCTGTCTGGTTCTCTAATTGATTCTGTCTGCTGTACAATTAATTTTGCTAGGTGTAAGTTAATTAGGCTAGTGGGATATAACTGGTTAGAGAATTATGTTACAATATATTAGGATTGGTTAGATAGATTTCAGTAAAATGATTGGTTAAGGTATAGCTGAGAATATTACTATATAAATTAGAGGCAAACAGGAAGTAAATTAGGATTTGAAAATAAGGAAAAAGGAATTTAAGCTTGCTGGAAGTTTACCCCAATAAACATCGAACTGTTTGCACCTTCGGACTTCAGGTATTGTTGATCTCTGTTCATGCGAGAAGGACCAGGGAAGGGAGAGGGTGAAGGAATAAGCCCTCTAACAGATACCTGACCCCAGAGATCCCTGTAACCCTTATGCACCCCTGTGCCCTTTCTCCCTGGCTCACACCTTCTTCAAAGCACCTGCATAAGGAGTGGGGAAAGTGAAGCTGGAGTTATCATCTATTTCACCAGGGACCAGACAGTGCTCCTGCATTCTATTATATCCATTCTGCAACTGAGTGGAGGCAAACTAAACTAATGAAGCTGGTCATATTGATTATGGTGTGTATTTAATATAAAGGGTATTGTCACTCCCAATATGCACTTTCACTTGTGGAATGTGAGCAGCATATTGATGTAGGTGGTTTGCATATAATCTCATCAGTTCCATTGACTGTTTTCAACATCTTTTGTCATTGCTTCATTACCATGCAAACAGAAAGAGAACCTTTGGGTATCCTAATGCAGGATATCAAAATACATCTGTCATGAAGCTAGGATAGTAAGAATGAAACTGACCAATATTATTACACAAGGTAGTGTACAGTTCATATCTGATAGGCTAGATATTATCCACCACGCTCCTTAATTAGGACCAAAGACCCCATGCTAAACCAGGGCAAGTCATAGAGCAGTACTGGGCTAGGGAGGCCCTATCCCTCAGCAGCTGCAGTGTGTGCTCCAGATGGAGGGATAGTTTTAAAAGGCACTGGTAGCCCAGGGAAAGGGGGCAAGAAGCTATAGTCTGTACCAGGAAGTGATGCTGTTGCCTGGACCTGTGAGAGGGGTGGCTACAGCATTGTTAAGGATCCTCTTGGAGCAGTGACCCAGATTTCCCTCCCCCTACCGCCTTGAGAGTCGGAAACTCCCAAGAGACTACAAAGAATGGGACATGGTCCCACTGGCAGACTAAGTGGATACTCCTGGGTCTGTTACCATGCACAAAACAGAGAAGCTACAGCCTGGTAGGAAGCAACCAAAGGGGCAGTATAACTTGGGCTGGACTAATGAGTGGTCTGGATACCAACACTCCTCTAAGGCCCTGGGTTGGGACCCAGTGACGTGGGTTGGCTCATGTCCCCCTACGTTGCTCTCCCACTTCTCTGCCATGACAGAACCCTGCAAAAGACATTCTGGAAGGATTGAGGCCCACTGCATATGACCCAGCCAGGGCTCCCTCTAAAATGACTGGGTTGGAAAGAACAGTGGAGCCACTGCCTGACCACTAGGCCAGCTGGCTATCAGACTGACTGACTCCAAAAATCGGAGGAGAATGTGGGCAGCAGGCACTCGGGCCTAAAGGAACCTGGAGGTATTTAAAAAAAATAATGAAGAGGGTCATAGAGATGGATCTCGACAGGTTGTTAGAATGGTTCATGGAGAATTAACAGCAACAACAACAACAGAACCAGTTACTGCAGCAACTGATGACACAACAGCAACAACAGGCTCTGTAGCAACAGCAGCTTATTAGGGAGCTGACTACATAACACAGCGTCGTGAGCAGCAACAGCTAGTGCAACAGGTGGTGACACTGCTGCAACCCCAAAACATGCCATCCAACCCAGTTCCAAACCTCTCCCTAAAACTGACAAAAGTGGGACCAGAAAATGAGCCTAAAGCATACCTGGTGACATTTGAGAGGGTCACCACAGTGGCCTGTTGGCAGTGGATGGAGAGCTGGGTGATCCTAATCATCCCCCACATGACTGGCTTTATGCCAAAGCCTTGATGTGGCAGCCTCACAGGACTATTCCCTACTCAAGGTGGCCATCTTGGGTGCTTTTGGCATCTCTGACCAGACTCACCTGCCACACGTTCCAGGGAGAGAGATTTTCAACCAAAGCTCCAACTACGGTGGTGGCCCAGGTCCTAAAGAAATATTGATGGCAGTGGCTCCAGACTGAGAAAAGGACAGGAATACAGGTGGCAGAGAAGGTAGTGTTGAAATAATTCCTCCAGATCCTCCTGCATGAAGTTTGGGAGTTGGTGATATGATATCAACTAGGAACTCTGTCAGAAGCAGTGACCAACAACTACATGCTTTTTGATAAATACCAAGAGGGAACCCAGCCCAACTCAGACAACTAAAGGAGGAGCAAAAAAGGGAGGGGCTAAAGGAAGCTGGCTGCCCAATCCAAAGTGGCCAGTCAAGCAGAGATTGACCTCAGGAGTCCCGTCCCCCGTCCCCGTCCCCCCCCGCAGAGAGATGGGACAGGAAGACAGTTCCCCACATCAAACATGAGAGTACAAACAGCTGAAGCCTCTCCACTGTCTGGCAACTGCTTCCCTTGCAGGCAACTGTGCCACTTCTGATGGGATTGCCCATAGGTGGACTCCAATTAGGGTCAGGTCTGGGTAGCAGAATCCAGAGCCCACAAGAAGGGCCTGGAAAAGTTGATGGTTTCAGTACAGGTTAATGGGGTCAGGGTCCAAGGCTTAATAGCCTCATTGTGTAGTCAGATGATGGTCAGAGACTACATGGCAAGGGTCAAGGGAGAGCCTTCAGGTACCCTGTTTCTTCAGAGCATTCACGGGGACGTATGCCTGTACCCCACAAGATGAGTCCAGTTAACTGCATGGACACAGCCCATATGGGAGTGGCCCTAAACCTAGCCTAGCCTGTGATAATTGGGCAGGACTTGAACTTCTTCCAGGAGTGATAGAAGCAGGGAGACAGGTGTCCTCAGAGGAAGAAGAGGGGGAGGCTGAGGACAAAACAATAGAAGACCCTGAGGGGGTGGTCTGGCAGGGGGTGGGGTGGGGAATGATGACCAAGGGGATCGACCAAGGGGATGCATCCCCAGTTAATGGTCTCAACACCAATAACAATGACCCAGAGGAAGAGACTTCTGCATCCCCACTTAATGGTCTTACTGATGTCCTGGGCCCACAGGGATTCAAGCTATGAACCTGCATACCAGACCTCCCAACATAGATCTGCTGTCGAATCAAGTTGACTTCACTGAGGAACAATTAAATGATTTGACATTGAGCTGAGCCTATGAGCAATTCACCTTGGTCAGCGATGAAGTAAAAGAACCACAGCTATTAAAACAATGGCCACACTTCAAATTACAAGGGGAAGAGATACACCAAACACCGACGGGAGGTCAGGATGCAATTCCTTGTCCCAAGCATTCTGAAGGGAGGTGTTGAAGCTGGCCCATGCGACACGCTGTGGAGGATACCTCAGGCAGCAAAAAACACTTGAAAGTGTGACCTGCTGTCCATGCAGGATTATTGCAATTCATGCCCTGAATATCCATGGACAAGCCTGAGGAAGATCCCAAAGGCACCTCTTGTGCCCCTCCCTGTGGTGGGGACCCCATTTGAAAGGGCACGAATAAATTTAATAGGCCCACTGGAAATGAACATGGCAGGACACCAATATATCTTGCTGATCATGGACTATGCCCAACGCTAGCCTGAGGTGATACCTCCAGTCCACAAAGGCAGCAGTCATTGCTGCAGAGCTAATGAAAATATTTGCCCAGGTACGGATCCTTAAAGAAATAATCACTGACCAAGTAACCATTTGTCACAGTTCATGAGGGAGATGTGCAGCTTACTAAGGTGCAAGCTCTAAGAACATCTGCCTACCACCCACAGAACAATGGGTTGGTGGAACATTTTAATAAAACCTTGAGAGGGATGTTAAAGAAATTTGTGGCCTCATTACTGGGACCAGCTCCTACCTTCTCAGCTGTTCGCTGTCCGGGAAGTTCCTCAATCCTCCATGGGATTTTCCCCATTTGAATTACTATATAGGAGACAGCCCAGCGGGATATTAGACCTGATCTGCCAAATGCAGGAGGGACAGGATTTGAGAACCACCAACTTAATACAGTATATGTTATCACTAAGAAAAAAGCTAAAGGATGGATTGAGTCCTGCTACATATGATCCAATAGGAGCCTCCTCTACAATAACCAGGCCGGAAAGAACTGTTGGAGCCTCTGCCTGACCACTAGGCCAGCTGGCTATTAGACTGACCCTCTACAAAAAGGTATATCAGATTGTCAAATCTGTCCCTTGAAATCTTAGATTATAGATTGTAGATATCTGCTATTATATTGATACTTGCTCTTAGCTTCTGGAGATCCTAATCCAGAATACAGAAATACATCTGTCATGAAGCATAATTCTAGGACATGAAGAATGAAATTGACCAATATTAATACAGCCCATACTGTACAAATCATATCTGATATGCCAGGAATCCATTGTGCTTCTTAATTAGGATCAATGACATTAGAGCTAGAAAAGTTATATCATATTGTCAAATCCATCCCTTGAAAGTTTAGGAAATAGATAGATGAGATTTGAAAGCAATTAAACTGATATCTTCTCTTAGGAACTGATACGTGCTCTTCACCAAGGGACTGACCCAAATCCCACTAAAGTCAATGGAAATATTTTCATTGACCTTAACTGACTTTGGATCATGCCTCAAAAGACAAAGAAGAAGTGATAATGAATTATCCCATTAATTGTTTAAGTAGTCATTAAGTATCTCTTTGTTTTCAATATCTTTTTCACTTTCTGTTCAAGTCCCCCTTAGAGGTCCCTTCTATTAGCCATTTGCAGGATATATAGGCCTATAGTCATGTAGACACTGAGTATAAACTTTAATTCGTTATATTTTAATAAGTGTATGTTAATGGATTTAATAAGTAGCTTTGAAGCAGACTAACTTTGAGCCTTGATAGAGTGAGTTGACCTTTCACCGAATCCCCCAGATGTGGTGACAGTTCTGCCAATTCTTATTTTATCTATGAGCCCCTCTCCATCTTGAGGAAGTAAAGCATGAGATGTGTGAGTGGTAAGGAACTACTTTTATATTTTTGTTGTTTTGTAAGTCAAAGGGCAATGGGTCATAAGTTATGACCAGGAAGACAACAGGTTTAATAGTCAAGAGGCAATTGAAGAGTCTCAGTAGTTCACCTTAAAGCAAGGGATAGAGACCATATTGATACAATCATCACCTTCTATTATTCCCTCAGTGTTGCTTATTTGGGACAAACAGAGTGCTGGAAGTGACTTAGAAGTAGTACCCTAAAAGGAGAACCCCAAAAGTGGACCAAGAGTCAGAATGACATCACCAGGACTGGACAAAGCAGTTGGGGTGAGAAACTTGTGATCTTCTGATTCTATCAGAAGATTACAGGGAGGCCTTGTGGGATGATACCAGCCTGCGTTTCACCCATACAAGACCAGGTAAATGAGGAAGAAGTGTCACCACAATGACAACTTGGCTGATACTCCTTCCTCTGCCAAGGAGAGTAGAGACAAAGATATCACAGATCAGCCAGCTGACCCAAGAATGATGCCCACTAGCGTGATGGTACCTAAGCCCGAAGACTTTGCCTAGTTCTCCAAACCAGTTACTGACTGACTTTGACACTCCACAAGACAAGCAAGCTAAAGAGCAGATACTTTTTCTAAATAACTTTATTCTTTTTGTCTCCTTAATAGAACACACCTATGCAGTGACACCTATCAGGAGACTCCTGTCCTAGCCTTTTGGGGGAGAGGGGGCAGGCAGCCATTAATAGTAATCTTATGTGTATATAAACCCATAGTATAAACTACCATTGGGTATTCACTGGCATAGGTTCAAAGCAAATCTTATCATAGGTCTCTAAGACTCATTTGGGATACATAAAGATTTTAAACTTAACCTATCCTTTCCACAAGGGAAAGTATAAACTGCATAGAAATAGGAAGATTAAATAAGTCACTTAATCATTTGTGTTAGGTTAACTTTGTGATTTGATTACTGGTTGTGTTCATGCAATAACTTCAGCATTTGTTGGTCTTAAGTTGTTCTCTTTATAATTACCCAGTTTTAAGTTGCATTATTGTTAACTCCTTGATTGGACTAACTCAGTTTATATTGTAATATCAGTATTAATGATCATATTGTTTAATAATTTAGGGAAGTATAAGACATTTTTTAACATTTTTTAACTTTGTAGTTATTAGTTCTCTTGAATAAAAATTGTAATAACAAACCAAATTGGTTTTCTCTGGCAATGAGGTAAAAACAACCCTAAATTAATGGGACTTTAATTAAATATGCATAGGACATTAGACTCAAGTCCTAAGAAAAGCCTTATTATCATTACACATTATAGGCCATGTCCAGCTAATCCTACCTCCTGACTCATATCTACGAAACCCATGAATATTTTTGCTATTTTATATTTTTGCAATGATCCTACACTAAAACAATCAGAACTGCATAAAGAATCACAATATTGCATATATGACATTCAATCATAATTAAGATTAATTACAAGGTGTTATGCAGAATGTCTTGATGGTAAAAGAAAAATACACCAGCTGTCATCTATCAAAGAGTTGCATTTTTATAATTGTTCAGAATGTTTGTATAATTTTCCTACTTTAACTAAATTGGTTTATGCAGAAAATAATTTCTCTGTTATTAAGAAGTCTGTGCAGACATTTTTTCACAATTGCCTAATATTGTGTAGGTATCCAAAATGACTGAGCTATCTATCTTAAACTGATGACATTTACAGATTGATTGCTCATAATTCATTTGTGCTATCTATGCTATCCATGTCTAATAACCTTCTGCATCTCAGCCCTACTCTTCTCATTGATTTTTCTAACCACAATGTGATAACAAAGTAAATATTGTCAAATAAGACTCACTTTGTTCTTGACCTGAAGCTGTCTTCTCATGTTTTCAACACTTTTAAAATTGTTCTTATCTTTCCCACTCTGTCTGCTGCTAGATAAAATCCACAATGGTAGGATCCCAGCAGGTGGGAATAGCTGCTAGAAAATTTAGATTCCTTCACTGGACTATACTTCCTATGATCATATCTGGTGTTTTGTGAATGGTTTTTAGTGTCTTAGGTACATTTTCCATTAATCAAAAAGTGATTTTGTCAAAAAGAAAATGTATGGAAAAATGTATGTTATCCTTGAAACGGTTTGATTTTTTTTTCAAAACTGAAAAATTGGGGGCATTGTTTTGAGGGGGGGGAGGGCTTCTTGGACAAAAGGTAGACATTTCCTACAGTGGGGGAAGAGCTCTAGTTTTTAGGCTGGCTACCTTGATGATGGCTATGGAATCTGTGTCTGAGCTGCCCAAGGCTAGTTCAGCTGCTGACCTATTTTCTGGTCCAGATCTCATTTTTGTTTGACATCCTTAATTTTTGAGAACTTGCTGAAATCAACATGCTTGAAAACAAGGTTTTAGACAAGTTATTTAACCAAGCCATACATAGGGCTTTTTAGTCACAGATGCTCTTATTTATGAGAAAATGTATTCGTTGGTATTACACTAACTTTCAGGTTGATGGATCACATGGCAAACTTCCAAAACTTCTCTCCTCTTCTAAACCCTTTCCACCCAATTCCATATTTTAATGTGACCATATAAAGAATTTATTGGAGAATAGGCTCTGAGTTATTTGCTCGTCTTTGCAGTCAATAATTCAGTTACATTATTTGCAAAAGTACCTGCATTACTGATTTCTTTTTTCCCCATGGAAAACCAAAAAAATATAATCATTTAGCAGCAGTGCCACATTCCCAGTCATCAATTAAAGTAATACATTTAAGTGATAACTGAAGCTCCTTCATCTTTCAAGTTTGTACAGAGTTGTGCAAGCTCAAAAGCTTGTCTCTCTCACCAACAGAAGTTGGTCCAATAAAAAGATATTACCTCACCACCTTGTTTCTTTAACATCCTGGGATCAACCTAGCTACAACAACACTGTATAGAACAGATGTGGCATCTTTTCAAATTCAGCAGGAACTAGGACACCTTTTCACAGTAGTGTAGTGTATAACTCAGCTGCTTGACTTAAAAGTTTATGCATTCAGATCACAATGCAAGAGACACATTCACTTGTTTTTGTCTGAAAATATAAGCTGTGCACAAATCTTCCTTATAGAAAGAAGACAAGATTAATTGCTTTGGGTTTTTTTGTTCCTTCAGAAATGTGCATGTTATTTGGACAAAA
The DNA here is from genome assembly GCA_003942145.1 of Platysternon megacephalum. NCBI lineage: Eukaryota > Metazoa > Chordata > Testudines > Platysternidae > Platysternon > Platysternon megacephalum. Next base: position 5,815,895 of record QXTE01000029.1, read on the forward strand.
GTGATGTTAGTTAATGCTGCATTCTTAACGAATGCAAGGTAAGGCTATAAAGAGATCTGTCAAAAGACTGTGTGGCCCCTCCTACACATTCCTATTGTGACTGTCAAAATGGCACCTTCTTACTCAGCAGGTCTGCTTCCTGTGACTATATTCAGAGTTATATTTTCTCACTTTGGGGATGAAAATAGCATTTTACTCCTGATTTGTGTGTGTGTGTATGGCAACAACATAATTGATAATTAAGTTCCAATTAATTATAGGCAGTGGTATTGCCGAGTGTCACTGAGGAATAATTTGAAGGCAGTGGGGTACACAGGTGTAAAGAAGCGTTTAGTTTGTTCTGCAGGACCTTTATTAATAGACATGAGATGTGAGAAGGAGAGAAAACAACCTGATTCCCAGAATTTGAGTCAGAAAAATTCAAACACTGAAATTCCAATGAAAAGTAGAAAAAAAGCCAATTTTTTATTTATTTATTTATTTATTTTTGGTCTGATTGGTGGTGCTCATAAAACAGTTTTGAGTAGAACTGGCATTTAGATAACTATTTTTATTTGTAAATTGAACACATTTAATTTGGCAATCGAGAGCCATTGCCCCACAAGGCCATTTTTGCAGAGTCACTTTTCAGAGTAGAACTGTACTTTAAGGTGGTTAAAGCGAAGGATCTTGTTACTTCTGTTTTTCACATGACTAAAATAGAAGCCATTTCCTAAACCCAAGGACATATGAAAAGACAATCTCTGGTAGCTAAAATGACAAAGTTTATCAGTGAAGTTTGATCATAAAATGCTACTTTTACTAGAACTAAAACTACAGGAAACATTTTCATTAAATGCATGTATTACTGCTGAAAAGAGCTAAACTAACATTTTTACTGCTTGAAATATTCCATTTTTCTACACAACTGTTCCAGAATAGGCAGGGGCACTTAGTACTAACCAGCGTGCTTACAGCCCTGTTTTGAAGGGAATACTACTAGTAGTGAAAGGGTAGTTCAGTCTTCATGGTCATTCATTCCTTGGTATATCTGAGTCTAACATAGTTGGCATTAACTGACCAGGGATTGTATTTCTAGATATGTGGAGACTCCCTTTAACTTATATTTTTTTCACAATCACCCGTACTATATATGGCTGTCTCCCTGAATCCATCTCCTTTGAGACTCAAGGCTTGTTTGCATGTAGACTTCATCTGTTTAACTGAAAGTTTGATTGCTTTTTAAAACCTATTTAGTTAAACAGATGCAATATCACATGGTGCTTCCTTCACTATATGATGTGACATGCTGCCTGGTCCATTTGGATGGTCTCTCATTCACAACATACACACACTCCACTTCTTTTTCCCATGTGTACCTTTAATCTTTAGATTCCAATCATTACAGAACATAATACAGGCATGTGTCAGGAGGAGCATTCCACCCAGCTTTTTATATCACACCCAGCTCACTCCCTGAGCTTCCCCCTGTCCCCTTATTTCTTGTACCTGCCAATATACATCTTTCCCTTATTGAGCTAATTGCCTCATTAGCCCAACCATTGCCCCCAAGTGTCAATAATCTCCACCATAATAGGTTAATTGCTTCCAAATAAGTCTGTAATCTTCTCTGTTATACAATTACCTAAGTGACCTGGGTGCTAGCTAGCACTCTGTCACATGCAAACCAGGCTTATTTCAGTTTATATTAAATTAGTTAGGTACAGGCTTAAGTAATAAGTCACTCTTAAATTGAAATAAGAATATCCACACAGGAGTGCGCTTTGGTGTTATTACACTGGTGCAAGTTAATGTGTAGACAAGTCCTTATTCTGACATTCCAAACTTCTGAGCAGCTTCAAACAGCCATCATTTTATTTCTAATCAACCTTCCAAAGAAATATTTTTTCAAGCTACCAAGCAAATGATTACTACTTGTGGAATTCCTCTCCTTCCCCCCTCACTGCAAATTACACTGATCCATGGTGCAGGTCAGGAAATATTCAGTCCTGAGACAAAAACAAGGAGGAGTCCTTGTGGCACCTTAGAGACTAACAAATTTATTTGGGTGTAACCTTTTGTGGGCTAGAACCCACTTCGTCAGATGCATGAAGTGGAAAATACAGGAGCAGGTATAAATACATGAAAGGATGGGAGTTGCCTTACCAAGTGTGAGGTCAGTCTAACGAGACAATTCACTTAACCGCAGGATGCCAAGGGAGGAAAGATAACTTTTGAAGTGGTAATGAGAGTGGTCCATTTCAGACAGTTGACAAGAAGGTGTGAGTAACAGTAGGAGGAAATTAGTATTGGGGAATATAGGTTTAGGTTTTGTAATGACCCAACCTCTCCCAGTCTTTATTCAGGCTTAATCTGATGGTGTCCAGTTTGCAAATTAATTCCAGTTCTGCAGTTTCACGTTGGAGTCTGTTTTTGAAGTTTTTATGTTGAAGAATTGCTACTTTTAGGTCTGTTATTGAGTGACTAGAGAGATCGAAGTGTTCTCCTACTGGTTTTTGAATGTTATGATTCCTGATGTCAGATTTGTGTCCATTTATTCTTTTGCGTAGAGACTGTCCGGTTTGTCCAATGTACATGGCAGAGGGGCATTGCTGGCACATCATTGCTGGTCACTCAACTGTCTGAAATGGACCACTCTCATTACCACTTCAAAAGTTATCTTTCCTCCCTTGGTATCCTGCTGTTAAGTGAATTGTCTCATTAGACTGACCTCACACTTGGTAAGGCAACTCCCATCCTTTCATGTATTTATACCTGCTTCTGTATTTTCCACTTCATGCTTCTGATGAAGTGGGTTCTAGCCCACGAAAGCTTATGCCAAAATAAATTTGTTAGACTCTAAGGTGCCACAAGGACTCCTCGTTGTTTTTGCTGATACAGACTAACACGGCTACCACTCTGAGTCCTGAGACAGTGACAGATTTAAGAGTTGCAGTGTACTAGAAACAGAGACAAAGATTTTCAAGGATGACTAACTTGAGACACTTTAAAGGGACCTGATTTTTAAAAAGTGCCAAGTACTGATGGTCTGAAAATCAGGCCCCTTTAAGGTGTCTCAAGTTGGGCATCCAAAAATTCAGGCACTCAAATCACTAATTGCTTGTGAAAGTTTAGCCAGCAATTTTATACCAATGCAAAGGGGGAGATTCATACCTCTCCAATGAGACAGAAAACATTGACTTCCAACCCTGGAAAGTCCAAAATAACAGACAAACGGTGTCGTTTTTAGATGTAGAACAAAGCTACTGAAGGTGTTTTAATTTTTTTTTTCTTGCCCAGAGTCCTATACAGTTTGACTCGTGGTCTCCTGGGTACAGATGGAAAGATACAAGCAATAGTACCAATTGTATGTTTAACTTTTCTAAACTCTTTATAAAATCATTTTTCTGTAAGAAAATGTCATCTACAGAATACACGATGGAGTGGTATAAAGATTTATCAGTACTTTTTGAGTTGCCCAGCACAATTCATTTGTAACTTTTGAGTAATATGACCAAACCTGAGTGGATAAAAACTTTAACCCTCACCCCTCTGTCATGGATTGTATTGATTACAAAACTTAAAGCACTTGTTTGAAAATGTGTAGTATTATATTGTATATTCTTTCATGTCATTCTAAGATGATGCAAAATGATACCTTGTCTTTAACTCTAGAGTGCAGTGTGTTGTTTTGCTTCACAGCATGGACATATGGACTTTTGTGTTCATTTCTGGTGTATAATAAGGCCAGTTACTTTGGAAGGAATGGATTTACACACTAACAGGCAGGGAGTAAAGAATTGCTAATATTGGAGAAAAGCATGGTAGCCTTGATGCCTGTTTGCCCACTCATCCCACAAATATCTCTACACTTTTTTTCTATACTGCTCACTACAGATCGAACATCTTTCCTGTGATGGAGCATCAGTTCAATATCATCTCCTTATTCAAATCCCTCCTTGAAATCTACTTCTATTGAATACCTTTTTGTGGGTGTTAAAACAAAAGCATCCTTTTTTTTATTTAAATGTTTTTTAAATGCTCCATATGCCAAGAAATTGCTCCACTGTTCTTTGGACTGGGAGATGCTTGTCTTATCTGTATTGTGAATTTGACTTAAACAAGTAACTACTTCTCAGATTTTTTTTTTAAACTGAGTTCTTGCCTGCCACATTGAGTAATAATGCAATGCCACATTATACATCACAGTTTGCTCACCATCAGATTCCAGAGAAGTTGATAACCGATAATGGTCTAAGTGGTTCATTTCAATAATTTCCTTTCACCTATTAGATCAAGCACATCACATCAAGTCTTTACTATTATTATTACAGTTGAATGAGCTAGCAGAGAAGTCAAAACAAATATCAAGAACTAGATAAAAATAAAAAGTGATAATGCATTCAAGGGATCAATATTTAGAATTGTTAAAAAAAATTGCAACATGCCTCACAATGCTTTAGTAGGTGTATCAGTTCAGTGCCACTATTCAGACATTTGTCATTATGCCTAAGTTTAATAATCTTCCTGAAGTGAAGGCACTTAACTTGGAAGTAGCTACAAAAGGAATTTAGAACCAGAAGAAATACTATGACAAAAATGCTCAACAATTACTCCCATTGCAAGTAGGAGAGAAAGTTAAAATCCAAACAAAAAGAGGCTGGCAGTTTACCAAGATAATAGATATACCATACGTGCCAAAGCCACCTGTCATAACTCTCCCTGACAGTGTGTCCTAGAGGAGTAGAAGACATTGAAACAAAAACAAGGACACAGAGGCCTACTGACTTTGCTCTTGTACTGGCAGAACTAACACATGACCCCCAGTCACTAAGAAAAACACCAGGAACAGAAAAGATGTGGCTGATCTACCTGAGCACTGAAGAGCATGCTGCAGAAAGAGCTATTTTGAGAACAAGTGGCCATGGAATCAGAAAGCCACTGACAGGATCTAAGACAGAAACTGATAACAGACTAGACTGTGACTGTTACTTTTGAGTTTGTTTTATTTTCATGTGAATTTTTTAAAACAAGATGATGTCACAGTAACTGCTGGAGTCAGTGAACACTAAAACTTCTCACGTGACAGGGAATTTGTAACTCTGACACAGGACATGTCACTGAAGCCAGGACAGAAAGTTCAATTTCTTGCCAGTAGTATTTATCAGTCCCTTGTTACATTCCTGTTCCCCATCGGGTGGTTGTTGCAAATGGCGAAGACAAAACATGTTCCATCTGTGTCATGGGGGACCAAAGCCCTGGAAGTCCTCAGTTAGGTCACTTCACTACTAGTCTAGTCTATGTAGGTTCTTAAACTATCACTGCAATATCTGAGCGCCTTCCAGTAGTGCATTAAGTAATGTGACTGACATCAATCATGTGTGGTTCATTCTCTCTCTCATCTACTTTCATGGGGGACAATTGTATATGTCAGGGGTCGGCAACCTTTCAGAAGTAGTGTGCCAAGTTTTCATTTATTCACTCTAATTTAAGATTTCGCGTGCCATTAATACATTTTAACGTTTTTAGAAGGTCTCTTTCTATAAGTCTATAATCTATAACTAAACTATGATTGTATGTAAAGTAAATAAGGTTTTTAAAATGTTTAAGAAGCTTCATTTAAAATTAAATTAAAATGCAGAGCCCCCCCCAGACCGGTGGCCAGGACCTGGGCAGTGTGAGTGCCATTGAAAATCAGCTCGCGTGCCACCTTTGGCACGTGTGCCATAGGTTGCCTACCCCTGGTGTATGTGTTATAGTGTTTTGTTTTGAACTATGACTTGCTTCTAGTTTTGACATACATGCTGCTCTGTGTTTGTGTAAGAAAAGCCACAGTTCAAGAACTTGTAGTAGAATGTCAGGGGGAGGGATAGCTCAGTGGTTTGAGCATTGGCCTGCTAAACCCAGGGTTGTGAGTTTAATCCTAAAGGGGGCCACTTAGGGATCTGGGGCAAAAATCAGTACTTGGTCCTGCTAGTGAAGGCAGGGGGCTGGACTTGATGACCTTTTGGGGGTCCCTTCCCATTCTATGAGATAGGTATATCTCCTTATATTATTATTAATGTGTTAGTTAGAGAAGGCAGGTTTAAGAAGTGCACATTCCACTTAGCATGGAAAATTGTGAGGTTTGTTTGATTGGATCCCTCTCACTTTGTGTGGGAGTTTGTTAAAAAATTTCAGGCTGACCCCTGAGAATGCTCTGTCCCTGGCACAGTTGGGCTTGACCTTTAGGACAGAGACTAGAAAGTTCCATTGTGCCTGAGAAGCCAAGTCATTAATTCCAGTTCTTCCCAAAGCTTTAAGTGATATTTTAGATATGCTGGGTCCAGGCCAAAGAGCACTTGAAAATAAGGACCAAGACCTTAAACTTGACTCTGTACTGTAGGGGGAGCCAGTGTAGGGAGCAGAGGACGGCCCTACCGTAACAAAACACTACACAACTGCAAAATTGGGAATAACTGGCTAAGTGGCTGTACTAGTGAAAAGAATCTGGTGATAATAGTGGATCACAAATTGAGTATGAGTCAACAATGTGATGTAGCTGCAAACAAAGCTAATATCATTCTGGAATGTGCTAACGAGTGTTGTATGTAAGACACAGGAGGTAATTGTCCTGCTCTACTTGGTCTCTACTGAGGTCTCAGCTGGAGTATTGTGTCCAGTTCTGGGCACCACACTTTAAGAAAGATGTGGACAACTTGGAGAGAATCCAGAGGAGAGCAACAAAAATGATAAAAGGTTTAGAAAACCTGATCTGTGAGGAAAGGATAAAAACCAGGGCATGTTTAGTCTTGAGAAAAGAAGACTTGATAACAGTCTTCAAATATATTATAAAGAGGATGGTGATCAATTTGTTCTCCATGTGTACTGAAGGTAGGACAAGAAGTAACATCCTTAAGCTGCAGCAAGATAGATTTAGGTTAGATACTAGACAAAACTTTCTAACTATAAGTATAGTTAAGCTCTAGAAGAGGCTTCTAAGGGAAGTTGTGGAAATTCCATCATTGGAGGTTTTAAGAACAGGTTAGACAAACACCTGTCAGGGATGGTCTAGGTATGGTCCTGCCAGCCCCCTTCACTGAGGTTAGATGACCTCTCAAGGTCCTTTCCAGCATTTCTATGTGCTTGTGGATAGCCTGTGTTGCTGAGACCTGCTATGTGTCCTAGATGGAGTTTCTTAAGGGCTGATGGCTTCATGCCTGCTCCTATTCAACACTTCCCCCACCTCCATCCCATCCTACTGCAACTACTGCTGCTATGCCTCTGGCTCCTGGGAGTGATCTCCCTTCGGGGAGACATTCATTCTTCCTCATCCCACATGGCTGTCAGGGAGCGGTCAGGGGACGGTCAGGAGGGTGTTCTCTCTCCCCACTAGTGTCCATGTCCCAGTGTAGAGGGGGTGTCCTAGTTATGTCTCCATCCCCCACCTAAACTGCTGTACACATCAACACACTGAAAGGGGTATTTGAGTTCTTTCATGAATATACACCACCCTTCTCCATGTAAAACAGACACTTAGATCATCCTTTTAATCAGGGAATGAAGTGCAGAAAAAGAGGCAACCCTGAGTTGTGCCCAAAAGATCAAAGAACAAAAGAGGATGATGTCAGCATTTTTTTTTAAATAAAGGAAGAAGCCCTGTGTGAGGAGACAGATTGAGTGAGATGAAAATCATGCTTCTGGAGAGGGCCAGCCCCAGAAGCAGAGACCCCTGTGAGGAGCAGGGGGAAACAGAGAAGAAAAATAAACAAGCTCCTGAGGGAGAAAGTATTATACGCCATTGATTAAAAATGAATGAGCAAAATCCCAATCAGAAGCATGGCACATTGGTTCCAGCGAGTCAGCCCGAAACAGCAAACAAAGGTGGGGGGGAGAGTGTGAGGCATATGGGAGCAGCGTGGGTCCAGTTAAAATGCAAGGCAAAGTGGTTGTTGGAAGGGCAGGCGTTCAAGCAGGAGTGGTGGGCAAGAGCAAAAAGCTCCATCCGAGCCCGGCTGCGTGGCGGGAGCGCGGAGTGTTTGGAATAATTATTAAAATGAGCAGGTGTCTGCGCCATCCTGTGGGTGTGGCGCCGAGCAGAGTGTAAACTCTAGCAGGGCGGGAGGAGCGAACGTCGGATTCCAGGCAGTGAGGCTGCCCAGCAGAGGAGTGAGAAGGCGACCAAGGCAGCAGCATGGCTTCATCGCAGGGGAAGAGTGAGCTGAAATTCGCAGACTGGATGGCAACTTTGCCAGAAAGCATCCACAGCCTCCCCCTCACCAACCTAGCGATCCCAGGTAGGAGACCGCAGCTAAGCGGGGTGGCTTGTTCCCCCGTTATGTTTATTAAATGGAGATATTAACTAGCATGTGCTAAGGAGAGCCTTATTCGCTGAGAAATGGGGCGAGCTCTTGCATTTCCACTTCTTGCCTCAGTGGGTTGAGGGGTGAAATCTCTAGCGGAGCGCTGCTTGCAAGGTGACTGCTTTTCTGAGCTGTCTTTGTGTGTGTGTGGAGCCCGGTCTGTCCCCCCTCATTTACCTTCTCTGTACCCTTATTTCCCTCCCTCTGCCATGGTTTTGCAGCTCAGATCCCTGTCCTCCCTCCACCACGGCCATTCACCTCCTTCTTGTTGACAATGAATTGGACGGATCTGGCGATTTCTTTGCCAGACCCTCCCAGAGTCATTAATATTCTCCTCAAGTCTCACTTAAAGAGACAAGGCCCCTCCCTGCGAGAAGAGGCGAGGAAAGTTCGGGGCAGCCACAGTAGCGGCAAAGCTCCTTTTCCCCGCAGGGCTGCTTGACGTGTTGGCACTGGGGTGATCTGGTGCAGATGTGCAAGGGAATCAGCTATTCAATGACATGCAGAAGGGTGTGTGTTTGTATGGCTGTGAGAGCGCGAGCCAGCAATTGCGGTGAGCTCGTGTTCTGTGCTTGATGCCTGCATGAAGTATGTGTAAAGGTTCCTGTATGCAGTCTTGTTGCAGCTATGCTGGTCCCAGGATGTTAGAGAGACAAGGTGGGTCTTTTATTGGACCAGCTTGGGTTTGGTGAGAGAGACAAGCCTCTGAGCTGACACAGAGCACTTCAGGTCAGTTTGACTGAGGGGAAAAAAAGACACTGCATGCTTACCACATTCTTCCGTAAAAGATTCACTATGGGTTGGAAGCTCATGCAGCCCAGGATAGAGGAGAAATTACTTTGCCTTAACTTTTCAAATTACCTGCACAATCTGGAGTGCTAAACTGTTTGGAAATCCTTAATACATTTCCTCCCACCCTGGTTCCCAACAGATCAATGAGCTGTAATTAGCAAAGCATCTCAGCTTTGGAAACTGAAAGAGAACTTATTTAGGACTATTAAAGCAGTATCATTATTACACCCTCTCTACTGCCAAGGCAATGTCAAACGCAGGGTACCAGTTTTGTGAGAGCACATAAGGGCTTTATAGTATATGGGATGTGTTTGTTCAAAATTCACAAGAGCTGGTGAGAAGTACTGGGCTGTCATTTTATAGGAGCTGTAGTAGGAATATGCCACATTTGTCTGCTTCTGAACTGCCATTGTTCAGTGGGGGTTTGCAGCCAGACAGAGCAAAGGTAAAAATCAGACAGATCTTTGAAAATGCTAATGTGTTCTCCCAATAATTACGTGACTGAAATGGATGGTGTGGTAGAGTGTTCTGGGGGAAAAGCAATACTACCAAAACAATGACCAAAAAAAAAAAGCGTTGGTATTCAGCAGATGCTAACTGCTAATAAATTAATTGCCCTATAAGAGTGTTAACAGCTTACTGGGCTGCGACATGTTTATTTGCCAGTTGCATTAGTCTGAATTAAAAAAAAAACACACCCAATAATCTCTCTCACCCCTCTTCTCTGCATTTGAAGCTGTTCCTCAAGTACCTGACCAGTGGTTCAACCACAGCTTTTGAATGCCTGTGGCTACTTGTCTTATTAGAGGGCTGCACATGTGGAATATCTGGCAAACTAAATTTGCTGCAGCAGAAAATGATAGTCTGCAGGGTGTGTCACTTAACACTGTGCTGCTCATGCTTATAAGATTTCTAAAGAAATGGACTCTTTAGGGATAAGACCAGAAATTAGTGCCTTGTGGTTACATGAGTACATGATTTTGTATTGACTTGGATGCTTGAAAACCAAATGAGATTAAGCAACTAATGGGTATTAGAAGTGGTATGCATTTCTATTATTAAAGTGATATTCCATATATAGATATAGCCTGCCTTTGTCAGACATTTCAGTGTAACTTAGCATGTATCCTTCTTTCTTTATATGGCATGCAATTAGTTTGCTATACACAAATGTTCAAAATGCTCTTGTCAGTCTGATTACAATTTTTGCTTCCGTTCTTTAAAAGATCATGAAAGAATCCCTCTCCTCCCAGCTAGTATCCCCAAGGGATAAACTTTAAAAACCCACTGCCATTAAAAATGGTGGTGCGGGGGGAGATAAAGGTATTAAAATATATATGGATATGTTGGACTGACTAGTTCTTAATGTCTTCTTCTGTTAGGCCATGTCTACACTACAAAATTATGTCAACTAACTTATGTCAGCTTACAGCCACCATGGCTGTACATTGCTTGTGTGTGTGCATGCTTGGCTCCTTGTGTCGGCAGTGCACATCCTCACCAGGAGTGCTTGTGTCAATTGTATTGTCAGTGTGGGGGCATTGTGGGATGGCTCCTAGAGGCCAGTAACAGTTGACATAAACAATACAATGTTTACACTGACACTGTGTTGACAAATTACGTCGACCATGACTGTATGCCACTTGGGGAGGTGGTATTACTAAATTGGTGTAGAGAGGCACTTATGCCAGCGGCAGCCAAATTTAAGTGAAGACACATCCATAGCTAGGTCAACCTAACCCTGTAGTGTAGAGCAGGGGATAGTCTTCTCTAAATGAGTCATTCTGATGCCACAATTACATTGTAAATGGACTGACATAAATCCACTGATTTTAAACACAGCTAAAGAGATGAAATAGTGAAAATTGTAAAGCACTCTGAAAATAGCGCTTCTCTCTATATAGTACATGAATGGTGGCGAACTACTAAGTAAACTAGTGTAGTCCGTGCTACTGTTGTGTCTTTCTCTTAAATTATGGTACCTTATTCCATCGCATTGCCCATGTACAGACAAGAACACTGGCTGCATAATATTTATCTACTGCTGTATATGACTGATTCCAAACAAATACACTTTTTGTCTGTATGTGGAGGTAGTTCTCTTACTCATGGAAAGTGAGCAGTATGCACCTTTGTAGGTAAAATGAATTACAAACTCATAGCATTTGACACTCTCTTACCGTTTCTTTGTGTTACTTTACCAGAGTAAAAGAGTGCATTTTACTCTTGTATTGCCCATCACTTAAAATCATGATAAACTACTGGTGTAAAGTAAGCTTGTATTCTAGGAATTTCAAAGGAACTAAAGAGAGTTAGGTGCACAATTTACATTGAATTTCAATGGATGGCAATTCATTTCCCTGGGCATATCTGAAAATCCCAGTTTTGACTGTGAGTTATAGTGGGCTTGTGTGTGTGTGTGTGAGAGAGAGACAAACAGTAAATACTGAGTTTCAGTATGTGACTTCATTTTCTGTAGCATTTCAAAAACATCTCATGTAAAATGTCAGTCTAGTCCCTGAACCGAATAAGGTAAAGAATGATAGCTCACAATGCCTGATTTGCCATGATTACTAAAGCAATTGTTCTCCACCTCCTTCTCTTTTTTTCATCAAAAGATTCTATTTAACAATACACTAAAATGATGCCCAAATTGGTGTCTCAGTCTGAAATGCTAATCAAGTTAGTAAACCTAGATCAACCTGATGGTTCTGGGATTAACAGGAAGCCTGGTTTGTGGGAAGTTTTCTGATATGTCCTTTTGTACTGTACCAGTGTTCTAAAGTCTAATGTAAATTATAATGGCTCTTAGGTGTCCAAGTAAACACTTATGATAAATGTCAACATTTCATACCTCATTTCCTGCAAGCCCTAAACACCAGCTGCCGGTGCTTTGTATCACCAGTCAAAGGTACTTCAAGCCGATATCATTGCACCTGTTGTTTGCTAGTGTCCCTCCGTCTTTTGCTTTTGTTTTTAAACATCATAGTAGTTTCTTCTTCTTTACAGTTTGTGCCTCTATTTTTGCGGTGTGTTTGCCTGAGTCTCCCGCTGTCTTCACAATACAAAATGCCTAAATGGCTTACCTTCTGCAGCATTTTTGGTATTGGCGTTAATATCCAGCTATAGGAATCTATGAAGGACCATCACTAGTTCAGATTGTGCTTGTGTTATAAAAAAACTTGCTTATTATTTTTTGTTAATAGCTTTTTATTTAAAAACAAACAAAATGTTGTTGTCATAGTGTGTTGCATATAATGACAAATAAGTTAACTTTAAATGTATAGGGACATTTACAGATGAAATTTCCCTTCAAAATACAGGGCTTGGGGGTTTGTTTTTTTTTAAAGAGATTTTTGTGTCAGTTTTGAGCAGATCATCAAATTCATTTATTTCCATACATATTAAATTACATTTGATACTCATGAAGGGTACTGGTTGCTTGGCTGACATCACTAAGAGCCTTAAGATTTTAATGGGGGCATCTGTGCTAAGAAATTTCATGCCATTTTTCAGCAACTGCAGCTGAAATGTTGCAGTAAAATCAGTACTAATTTTCCTAGTGCAGCTTTGTCCAGAGATCAGGTGCAGCACAGTCAGTAACAAGGCAAGTTTCCTCCCACTGCCCTGCTAACGTACCTCAACACTCTTTAGGAATAACTATTTCTAGGAATGAGAGGGTGTTTCAGTCTCCATGTATGTTTGATCTATGACTGCTTTGCTGAGTCTGCTAACAGTGCCAGACAGCACCAATATTATTATTAACTATGGAGCAAATTCTGTGGTCTTTAATTTGAGCAAAATTCCTATTGATTTCAAAAGGAGTTCTTGCTCATTTAAGAACTATGTACTTGATCCTGCTTTCATTAAAGTTAATGAAAAACTCCCATGGACTTCATTGGCACAAGATTAAACCCTCTGAAGTTTGTCCCTTTGCTCCTATAAACCATTAACAATCCCAAAGCACATCTGGTTATCCAAATCTCTAATTCTTAAATGCTGGTGTTAGCTAATGATACTTTTTTTTCCCCAAAGAGTATCTTTAGGAAGCCTGGGCCATGACTGTGGCCAGATCCACAAAGGGACATAAGCACTGTGATGCTCAGTGTCACAATGCCTAACTTTTAGGCACCTTGGAAATCACCGGAACAACAATGAGATCCACGAAGTCTGGATTAGGCTTTCTGTACACTGAATGCGGAGAGATAGATACCTAAGAACAAAAGCCAGCGTACTAGACAGGAAGCCAACTAAATTAGCCAATGGGAGATGCTGATGAAAGGGCTGTGTCCTAATCCCTGCCCCTCTGTGACAGAGTGGTAGCAGCAGCACTCTAATCACTGATGATACTGCAGCAGGAAGAAGGCTGCAGGCCCAGTTGGAGATAGTTAACCACTTTCTGTTGGGGGAGGTTATGAGCACCTGGGTGGTAGTTACTAGGCTAATGAAGTAATTGGAAGGATACAAGTAGGAGGAACAGGAAGCAAGAAGGAAGAGCTCAGAAAGTTAGCTGTACAAAGGAAAGAAACCGTGGAAAGCCCCTGCTGAATAGGCTAGTGTCATGTTCTGTTTGCAGAAGAACTGTGCAATAAAAGGTATAAGAGGTGAAAGGCAAGCAGCTTGGGTGAGTTCATGACTGTGAGAGGATGGAAACTGGCTAGGCACTGTAATGCACCACTGGGAGCACTTGTGACAAGTGAGGGTTAGTCTAGGGACCTTAACACTCTTGGTTGAGGGAACGTGACCCACATGAGGGTAGTGGGATCTGGATGCTAGGAGGAAATGCTACTCTGGCTAGTCGAGCAACAGATGGAGATGCAGAAGACCCAGCGGGTGGAGAGAATAGCACTCCTGGGTAGGCAGGCAAAGGAAAGATAAAGAGGCTCTAATGGACTTTATTGTCCTGGAACAAACAGTTTTATGTAGAGCTTCCCCGAGGCCATGCAAATCTAGCTTCAGAGTCGTCAGCCAGAATCATTAGAGGCTATGATGAAACTAATGGAGGAGTATGTGGAAGCAGACTTCCCATGTAGAAAACTCCATCCCTTTCTTTGCCCCCCACCCCAAAATCAGGGAAGGGAAAGAAGGTTGAGAAACCTCCTTCATGAAAACCTGGCAAGGAGATGTAAGGGGTGAACAAGGGTGCCCCAATTGCCCGTATAGTAGTCTGTTACCAGTGGGGTGCGGGAGTGGGGGCAAAGGACACAAAGGGACTGCCCATACATGGACTGTGGGTTCATGGAGCTCTGTGGGTGGGCAAGTGTACAAGGTGGGTCTGGGATAAAGACTGTTCCCATCTGAATAGGCTGGAGAACCACAAAGGGAGTGGTAGACTCAGCAAGTGCATGTTCCCTAGTCCTAAGCATCTTGGTTAAACCGCAGTGGCAACAGAGAGGGGTGACGATAACCATCCACTGTGTGCAGGGGGAAAAGAAAACTTACCCTCTGCCTGTCCTCCCAGTGAAGGCGGAAGGAAAACTTAAGTGGCAGAGAGTAGGTGTAATAAAGTCATTACCCAGTGCGGTCATGATATGCATGGACTGGACTCAGTTTCCCTTGAGAAAGACAAAAGATGGAGGGGGAGACCCCAATAAATGGGTCTGAATGAGTAATTCTGAGTGAAGACCCTCCAGGGATAGTACAAAAGCACCATAGACGTACACCACTACCTCGATATAACGCCATCCGATATAACACGAATTTGGATATAACGCGGTAAAGCAGTGCTCGGGGGGGGGGGGGGGNAGACCAAGGTATTGCGGCTCTGGAGGGGCGACTTACTTGGTTGTTTACGAGCCAGGGGCAAAAGAAAGCAGAGTTAAGGTCAGTGGGGTGTAACTAGCTATGACCTACGGGCTGAGACAAAGCTGTGGTGGAAACATCCATCCTTAAAGTGTACTTTTTGTGGGTGGAAGGCAAGAAAACCTCACCGGTGGCCCATGGGAGGCTGGTCTGAAAAGGCAGAAGAAGTCCCATTAGAACTCCAACCCCATAAAGAGGGTAGGGCTTAAGCAGTGAAGAAGACCCCTAGGAGGCAAGAAAGGGTCTCAGTTGAAGTAGGGAGGGAGATATGTGACAGGGCTAGCTGTGGCATGAAGAAGGTTGTAGGTCCAGCTGGAGGCAGTTAGCCACTTTCTGTTGGGGGATTATGAGTGCCAGGATGGTAATTACTGAGCTAGTGATAGAATGGGGAGGATATAAGTAGAAGAAACAGGAAGCTAGAGGGAGGAGCTCACAAGGTAAGGTGTATGAAGGGGAGAAGGCATGTGGAAAGCTTCTGCTGCAATATGTCTGTATCGTGTCTGGTTTGCAGAAGAACTGTTTTGTAAAAGGTACATATTATGAAAGGTAAACAGCTTGGGTGTGTTTTTGAGATGATGGAAATTGGCTAGGCCGTGTGGCACATCAGAGAGCTGAGGGAGCACCCTCTGATACCCTCTCAGAGTTTAGCATGGAAGTCCAGGCTGCCGGGAGGCACCTACTTCTGCTTGCAATCCACACTTGGGAACTCTTGAAGTCAGGTAGCTTAGGTGCTTAAGTCATTTCCTGTGAGAACAAGTTCATGCTTACTTCACACTATGCAAAGCTGCTGGAGGTGGTGCCACTGCTGCTCGTTTTACATCTTTTAGGCCAGTGGTTACAGAAGTCAGCTGGGATGTGAGTTCAGTTCTCTCCTCTGATGAGGAGACAGGATTTGAATCCAGATCTCCTACCTCTCAGGAGACTGTACTAGCCACTGAGCTATGGGATGTTCTGATGTGGGCCTCCCACAGTCTTTCCTGGTGAAGTTGTTCCACTCTATATAAAGACTTAGTCATTAGGCCATAGAGAGAATGACTCTGTAGCATAGTAGGTGGGGCACCCATCTCAAGGTGGGAGACCCAGGGTTCAGTCTCCCTTCTCCAATGACTAATTACTGATCCATAGTGAAACAGCTGCAACAGGACAGATTCAGGGAGCACAACCTCCTGAGAGACATAGGCTTTGAACAGGGGTCACCTCCTTTCTCCCCCCTCAGGCAGAGAGGGGGGAATTGAACTTGGGTCTCCCAAATTGCAGGTGAGTGCTCTAACCACCAGGATAAAAGTAATAACGTGGGCAGTACCCTAATTTTGAATGCAATGTAATCTGATAGGCAGCCTCTGATATGCCTGCCAGATTGGGGCCCCGTGAACAAGACAGGCCTGTGGCTGCCTATCTTCTCTTGGTTCGTGGCCCTCTCTGGGAGATAGGCATCTGGATGCTACAGGGAGGCAGCAGTGTGCATGCCCAGAGCCAGAAACTTAGGTACCAAGGGAATTTTCACCCTAAAAATTTAGGCACCTACAGAGTTAGAGGTAGCTGAGTGGGAGTTTTGTGGATTGCAGTGCAGCATAAAACAAGGTTGCCAGCCCTCTAGGATTGTCCTGGGGTCTCCAGGAATTAAAGATTGTCATGTGATGAAACCTCCAGGAATACATCCAACCAAAATTGGCAACCCTACCTAAAACTGGGATTTAGGCATCTAAGTCTGGGGTTTAGGTGCCTAAGTACGTTTGTGGACCAGTGCCTGTGTCTCTTCCTTAGTGTTTGGAAAGAGCTTAGTATGCTTAGCTACTACCACAATTGTAATCATAATGTCTGCTGCCGCTATTGTATACAACATTTATTTCCATGAAGTTATTTCCATAACTGACAGACTTCAAAGAGCCAAGGGGAGAGAGGTAATATCTTTTATTGGAGCAACATCTGTTGGTGAGAGAGACAAGCTTTCTCTCACCAACAGAAGTTGCTCAAATCAAAGATATTACTTCTTTCACCTTGTCTCTCTAATATCCTGGGACCAACATGGCTACTGTGACACTGCATAGGCTTTACTTGAAAGTCAAACATAAGACTTCATTGAGAAGAAATTAACTTCCAGGAGCTCCTATTGCCATCTTGCAAATTCTTCCCGGTACGTACACATTTTAACACTTAAATCTAAGTGCACATAACTGTTAGTCTATTAAATATTTGGACAGGTGTACTTCCACTATGTAAGGAAATGTGCAAATGCAAAAACTACAAATCTTCCTGGTTTTTAAACTTGTGAATCCTTAAGTCTTAGGAAATCAAAATGTAATATCTCTTGCAACTCCTATTTATTTCCCCCCGTCTTCATTTTCTGGTAAATAGAGGTGGTTTTATTCTTTCCGATTGGACCTAAACTACTTTGGCAGCTGGAGAAGTATTGATTTTAAACAGCAGAGTAGATTAAAGTTTAATTTAGAGCCTGAATATTTATTCCTATGCTATTGTCACAAGAAGCAAAGTATTAGTTTAACATTATATTCACTTTCCTAATAGATTTATAATAATTTATCCAATACAAAAGATGCTCCAGTATAACAGGAAACCTGTTTGTTTGTTTATTAGCAAGTATCAGTACAATTTCTCATTGCTTGTATACTGTGTTTGGAATTAGAGACAATGTGCTAATTGCATAGGCATGTATATAACTGTTTTAAAGTTATTGTTTCCCTTCAACAATCTATTTTACAGATGTATTCAATCAGATTTGAGGCAGTATAGTTTGAGTTACAATAATTGTTTATTAGTTATCTTTTACAAGGTTATCACATTTGTTCTGTCACTTGTTTTAATACATGGAGTGATTCATTCAATTTTTCACTACTTAAATTCTTGTCAGTCACACTCCTAGAGTCGGTATTAGATTTTGCCACTACCTTGTTTAAATACATTAGCTGGCTGCAGTCTCAATAATTCTAACTGGGTATCTGTTTGATTTCCTAAAATCAGGACACTTCTCTAACACCATAGTAATGGTAAACTGGGAGATATATCCCTGAAATAACTATTGGGTCAACTTTCTAACAACCAGAAACCTTTCAACTTGGGATGATCCCAGCAAATATTAAGATGATCCCCTAAACCATGGTATTTTGCTGTGAAGTCTATATCTATTTTGTTCTGAAAGGCTCTATGCTAACATATCTAATTATAATTTTCCACTAGTGTCATCCCCAGGAGAGGGAACTTGCAACTTGTAATAACGGTGGAAAATAATCTCATAAACTACTGGAAAGCAACAGATGCACATTTAATCTCCTGTTGGTAACTGCATGGAGCACACTGAATGGATATATTCCTTGGAGTCTGTCCTAGTTTATACCTCCTCTGATACTGTTAATTTACCTTTCATATTAGAAGATCCACCCAGCTAAAGTTATAAGTCTGTTTCCAAAACAACTCTGTCTTGTTTGGTAGTAAAGGTAAAGTAAAATTGACTTTGTACCTGGTTTTTAAAAAAGTAATGTAGCTCACTTTCTCTGCCTTTGATAATGCCAGCATAAAGAATACTTTTAGATAACCAGTCTAGGTGGTGGTGGTTTGAATCTTTGTGTCTGCAAACCAATAGGAGTAGATTCAATATTGTACCTATTAATTCAACAATATCAGTGTGCCCAAAGCTTGTTATCCGGGTCCTGGATACAAATGTTATGCAACAAAGTAAGCTTTCAACAATAGAAAGCATGCCCTTAAGAAATCACCCACTGACTATATGCACATACCATCAGTGAACGTGTAGCTAGTTTTAATGTGACTTGAGGTATTTCATGTACACATAAAATGCAGAGGTGCTAGTCATGAGATAAATTAATTTGCCATGTAGCTTTGACCATCTCACCTGCACTCTGCTTATTAATCTATCTCTCTTGAGCTACTTCTAATATTCTGAATCTCTGAGCTGCCTTAAAAATAACCTATCACAAGATCTTTCCTGTTCTGCCCTACCCCCCAGATTGTGTATCCTTCCCACCAAAATTAGTCTGGACTTAGACCTGGCATGAGCAATATTTGGTCCTGCATTAGTTACATGTTTAAGGTTTATACGGTGGTGTCTATATACCTCCCTTCTGAGAGTGCGTGCCTGATGTTGGTAACTCAAGTACACAGTGTGAGGTCTTCAGCTGCTCTTGAATGATAGGGGCTCATGGGTAGCCGGGACTGTTCTATTTTTCTTCTGTCACACCTGGAGGTTGAACCTTTTTTTAGCAGGTGCAGACCTTGCTACCCTCATCCATGTCACCTTGAGATTAGCCAGCTGTAATGCACTTCACACCTTAAATCTATGTGGATAGTGCTGAATATGTCACTGTGGCTTCTCACTGGGAACACATGAGACCAGCACACTGCGATCTTTTCTGGCTGCCTTTTGGTTTCCAAGTAGTTGGTTTGACCTGAAAAGCCCTAAATTCTGTGGAAACCACCCACCTAAAGGACCCGTCTCTTCTCTATGCCATACGGTTACAGTTGCAATTACTATAGGAGGCAGAGCTGGAACGTCGTCAGTTTGGGTAAGGAGGAACTACTGGTAAGATGTTCTCTGTGGCCATGTCTAGGCTTTGATGTTTTTTAAAGGTGACCTATTTCTGAAGACTACACATGGCTAGAGATGTTCTGAGCTTTGACATTTACACTTCTCCCACCCCTTCTACAATCCCTTTGCTTTATTTAAAAAAATACCCAAATCAGTTGATCTTAAGAAAAGTTGCATAACTTTTTTTGAGGGATTAGGGTTGTTAATTTTAGAAGAAAGTAGGGTACTATATCTTTAACTTTGACTAATGAAGTTTTTGCTCTGGGGGGTAGAATTGTGTTGCTAAACTTGTATTAATAATATGTTGATGGCTACATGAGGCCAGGGGTGGATACTTTGGAACTATTTTTGCACCACTGGAAAAGGGAAATTTGGAGCTTTCCAGTGAGAGCGACACGCACAACACATGCTTCCACCTTGAAAAGACCAGCTTGGCTT
This sequence comes from Platysternon megacephalum, assembly GCA_003942145.1. Taxonomy (NCBI): domain Eukaryota; kingdom Metazoa; phylum Chordata; order Testudines; family Platysternidae; genus Platysternon; species Platysternon megacephalum. The sequence continues at coordinate 5,835,809 of QXTE01000029.1, forward strand.
AGAGGGGAAGTAAAAGTAGCTATATAATCAAGAAGGATTTTGATAAATTGGAGCGAGTTCAGAGAAGAGCCACAAGAATGAGTAAAAGATTGGAAAATGTGTATTCTAGTGAGAGACCCCAGGAGGTCAACCTATTTAGCTTATCAAAGAGAAGATTAAAAGGCATCTTGATCAGTCTATAAATACCTACATGGGGAACTGAAATTTGATAATTAAGGGCTCTTCAGTGTAGCAGACAAAAGCATAACAAGATGCAATGCTGGAAGCTGAAGCTAGGCAAATTGAAATTAGAAATAAGGGGTAAATTTCTAATAGGGTAATTAACCACTGGAAAAACTTAACAAAGATTGTAGTGGATTTTCCATCATTGAAATTTTTTACATTATAATTAGATCTATTTCTAAAAGATATGCTCTAGTTCAAGCACAGCAATTGAACTTTAAGCAGTAATTAATTCAGGGAAGTCTCCTGGCCTGTGTTATGCTGGAGGTCAGATGAGATACTTACAATGGTTCCTTCTAGCCTTTAAGTCTTTCTCTTTAATGCTGTGACACTATTATGTTTTTAATAGGCTATTTTAGAGTAGTGTTAAACATCTGTATTTAATTGTATGTGTGAGTAATTTCATTATTTTTGTTTTGTGACCGGCTCTTTTTAAACTTCTGCAAACGTTATGTACCTCGTTTAGTAGCCATTTTGTCCTGAGAGTTCAGTGAACTTTTGGATGAGACATGCACTGTGTGCTCTCTGTCTGAGTCTGTTTTTATTCAGAAAATATCCATTTGCTCAATACTAAAGGAGAAACATGAGAAATTTGGCAGAAACTATGGGATTTAGAGTACAGGGGCACAGGAGGAAAGAGCTGAGAGAAAATAAAGGTGCGGTACACAGAAAAGCAAAGGCTCCTCAATTTCAGAGCTACATTTTCCACTACTCCAAGTCTTGCACAGTTAGATTTGTGGCTTCCCAAGTAGAGAGAGATAAGAAACAGTCCTTTATAAAAATGCTCTAAAAATATCTTATGATTTAATAACGTGTGTCGTCATCAGAAGTGACAGAATCATAAGAATGTAGGGCTGGAAGAGACCTTGAGAGGTCATCTAGTCCAGTGGCTCTCAACCTTTCCAGACTACTGTACCCCTTTCAGGAGTCTGACCTGTCTTGTCTACTCCAAGTTTCACCTCATTTAAAAACTACTTGCTTACAAAATCAGACATAAAAATACAAAAGTGTCACAGCACACTACTACTGACAAATTGTTTTTCTAATATTCACCATATAATTATAAAATCAATTGGAATATAAATATTATACTTACATTTCAGTGTATAGTACATAGAGCAGAATAAACAAGTTGTTGTCTGTATGAAATTTTAGTTTGTACTGACCTTGCTAGTGCTTTTTATGTAGCCATTGTAAAACTAGAGACATGTAGATGGGTTCATGTACCCCTGGTTGAGAAGCACTGATCTAGTCCAGCCCCCTGCACTGAGGCAGGACCATGTATACCTAAGACCATTCTTGACAGGTGTTTGTCTAACCTGTTCTTAAAAACCTCTGATAGGGATTCCACAATCTCCCATGGAAACCTGTTCCAGTGCTTAACTATCCTTTATAGTTAAGATTTTTCCCCCTAATATTCAGCTTAAATCTTTTGCTGCAGATTAAACTGATTACTACTTGTCCTACCTTCAGTGCGCAAGGAGATCAATTGTTATCCATACTCTTTATTACAGTCCTTAACATATTTGAAGACTATCAGGTCCGCCCTCAAGTTGTCTTTTCTGAAGATGCCCAGTTTTTTTTAACCTTTCCTTCTAGATCAGGTTTTCTAAACCTTTTCTCACTTTTGTTGCTCTCCTCTGGACTCTCTCCAATTTGTCCACATCTTTTCTAAAGTGTGGCGCCCAGAACTGGACACAGCACTCCAGCTGAGTCTTCACCAGCACGAGGTAGAGTGGGACAATTACTTCACGTATCTTACATACAACACCCCTGCAAATATAATTCTGGAGTATATTCACCTTTTTTGCAACTGTATCATGTTGAATCATATTCAATATGTGATATACTGTCACTCTCAGATACTGTTCACCAGCATTACTCCTGGGCAGTTATTCTCCATTTTGTATTTGTGCATTTGATTCTCTCCCCTCCCCCACCCAAGTATGTACTTCACACTTGTCTTTATTGAATTTAATCTTGTTGATTTCAGACCAGTTCTCTTACTTGTTAAAGTCCTTTCAGATTCTAATCCTGTTCTCCTCCAATCTACTAGCAACCCCTCCCAGCTTGGTGTCATTCACAGATTTTATAAGCTTACTCTCCACTCAATTATCCAAGTCACTAATGAAAGCTTTGAATATAGTGATGTGGATTTGGCAGCTTCCATTGGTAAATCTGGGTGGTAAATTGCTTCATCAGAACAGTCCTCCTGCTTTGCTGAAAAGATCACAGACACTTGGGAAGCCGCCTCCAACAGTGTGGATTTTCTCCACCTGCACCCAACAACCAATAGCCTACATACCTTCACTTATCAAGAAGTTCTGGATACCATAGAGGAGTCCTGACCCAAGCCTTGTGAATCTCAACAAGCTCCCATGCCTGAGCAACCTTGTAGAGAAGCTAGCCACAGGGCAACTACAAGCTCATCTAAATGAAGATAGCAATCTGGATTCGGACCAGGACACAATTGAAACTGCTTTACTAGCACTGATGGATGATCTTCACCTGTCAATGGATAAAAGACAGACATCCAATGTTCCCTCTAATATTTTCCATCCATGTGTGGAATAAATTTTGTTATGTGCACAGAGGTGATGTGTGCCACCAGTAGAAAGTATGTGTTGGGAGGCGAATGTGAAAGTGTGTGTGTGCGCTGGGGAAATTTCTGAGAGATGCCGTGCGCTGTCTCTTTAAGGCACTCACTGAAAGCTCTCCTGCTCCTGAGCCATGTTCCCCCTCCCCCGCTCTGTGTAGATGGGGTACATAGGCAGGGGGGAGGAGGAGAGACTGTGTGTGTGTATGAAAGAGAGATTGTGTGCTGGCTACTGGGGAGGTCTCCGAGAGACCATGTGCTGTCTCTTTAAGGCACTCACTCACCGCTCAGAAAGCTCATTCAGACCTCCAACCCTCTTCTGCTCCCAGCCCTGTCCCCTCTCCTGCTCTGCAGAGATGGGGGGAGGTGGATACCCTGACGTCAGCACCGTCCCTCAATACCCCTGCTTTGCACAGCCAGCAGGAGGGGCCCAGGACCTGTAAGGGCTCCAAGGCAGGGAGCAGGAGCAACATGGCAGCAAGGGGAGGGGCCCCTGAACACATGCTGCCAGCTGGATGTATGCAGCTCTGCTAATCAAGTGCGTGGCACTTGCATCACTCCTGGGTGGCTGCCTGACCACGCAGCTTAGAGGGAACACAGCAGGCATCTAGTCTCACACTTCTGGACCTCTCTGCTGTGTTTAACACTGTTAAGCATGCAATATTGCTGTCTCCCTGAGAGGCGTGGTAGGGGTCCAGGATAAGATAATAAAATGGTTTGAGTTCTTATTGGAGGGATGCACCCAATGAGTGGTGATGTGAAACTGCACCTCCACCACTAGACCCCCTCACTTGTGGTTTTCCACAAAGATCAGTTCTCTTTGGTCCTCTTCAACATCTGTATGCGACTACTAGGTGAACTGGTCAGATGACATGGACTCAAATGCTAGCAATATACAGATGAGACACAGCTCTACCTATAAGCTGATGGGGAATGGACAGCCTACCTAATGGGTGGAGCAGAAGCTTGCCAGGTGGTTGTGATGGCAATTTGGGTAATGGCAAGCATAGATCCAGAAATCAGGCACTGATTCAAGGGTGAAGCCAGAGTCAGGGTCAAGGTGCCAAGCTGAAGGTTAGAATCAAAGCCTAAGGGTAAGCCAGAGTCATGGTCAGGGATGTAGCCAGGAGTCAGAGCCAGGAATCAGAAACTGGAATGGAGCATGTAGTCTGGGGCTGGAGCAGGTCTTGGAGCAATGACAGGAAGCAGAACTGAGAGCAGGGCAAGTGCAGCTGTAGGTGTGGCAGACATTGAGCAGCTGCTGCAAGATTCAAGTAGCAAACTAGTGGCTCCCATGTGCAATCAGGAAGCACAGCCATTTGGAGGGGGCTCATTGGGTCCAGCTGAACTTGCTGGCTTGTGACCAGCCTGGGAGTCAGCTTTGCCCCTGACACTACCTATCCTTCACCACAACTAGCAGCAAGATGGCTCAGTGCTTGAACAAGATCAACTCATGGATGAAGAAGAGCTCGTTGAAGCTGAATCCAACAAAACAGAGGTGATGCTGATGTGCAGAGGGAAATATTCTGAGGACTTTGTAGCCACAGTGCAATCTCCTCTGATAGAAAGTTTACATCTACAAGTTGATAGTCTAGGAGTACACATTCTTTGCTGATGCTGAGTTCTCACATTGTAACAGTTGTGAGTAATGCTGTCTACCATCTCCAGGTGGCTAGGAGACTCTGTCCCATTCTGGCTGACAAATACCTGGCCTCAATTATTCATCAAATCTCTGGTGGACTACAGCAATGTGATATACCTGGGCGTGAAACATTCAGCACTTAGAACTAACTCCAACTAGTATAAAATGCTGCAGCACTTCTCTTGCAACACAAGCTACCATGAACATATCGCATGTGTCTTCCATGCTGTACCTCGGCTTCCCGTAGAACTTTGAATCAAGTTCTAGGTATTGGTCCTTATCTTCAAAGTGCTCCATGGCCTACGCCCAGTATACCTAAAAGACTGTCTAAAGCTCTGGGACAAAGACTGTGGTCAACAACTTCACTCCTTTGGCACAATGGAACTCTCAACAATATGGGTAAAGCTTGTCTGTGAAGGATACAGAACCTTCTGAGGGTGGTCCAAGACACTGGACTGAACCCCCTAGAACCTAATGACCATCACAAATCTCACCACTTTCCATTTCAAGTGCAAATTTCTTTCTCTAAGATAGACCTGTTCCTCTGTGTTGATTTATGTAATAATAAACAAACAAAACGAAACCATACTCCACTGCACATGCTGCTCCCTCTGGAGAGAGGATGAGAGAGCAAACGTGACAGATGTGTAGTCATGTTGTTTAATGCACTACTGGAAGGCAGTCAGATGAGCATGGTATAGAAACACATATAGAAGAGTGAGATATAAAAGTTCTGCTGGACTGGTTCGGTATGATTGGCATAACTCATGTCCACGTCATTGCTTGTGAGCTGTGTAGCCATTTCAAGCTCATGCTAATAAAATCTCTCTCATTTTACTGATTTAATTTGTTTCCATTGTTTTATGTGTTTTGGAAAGAATATTTATGCATTGTGGGAAATGAATGGGAGCTCAAGAATAATAGGGATGCTTGAAGTTCAGATTCTTTTTTACTAAGGAATACCCTACATTTTGAACATCTAGTAATGATATACCTCTTTAGAAGCCATTCCTTCATCCTTTGTTCCATGTGTTCTAAGTAAATTTCAAACAGTTTTGGGGGGGGGGGGTGTTCAGGGAGGAGCGCCTCTACATACCATCATTTGCTGCATTATTTGGTTCTTGCTTATATTATGCCAGGTGTCACAATGCTTGGATAATGACAGACATAAGACTGGGACCTCGAGATGCTTAAATCACTGCTTCTTGGAGCAGCTAGACCTGGAACCCACAAGAGGAGAGGCAATTCTTGATTTTAGTCCTAAGTGGATCCATGCACAGGATCTGGTCCAAGAGGTGAATATAGCTGGACCGCTTGGCAATAGTGACCATAATATAATTAAATTTAACATCCCTCTGGCGGGTGGGGAAAACACCACAGTGGCCCAACACTGTAGCATTTAATTTCAGAAAGGGAGACTACACAAAAATGTGGAAGTTAGTTAAACAGAAATTAAAAGGTACAGCGCCAAAAGTGAAATCCCTGCACGCTGCATGGAAACTTAAGACACCATAATAGAGGCTCAACTTAAATGTATACCCCAAATTAAATAACATAGGAAAGGAACTAAAAAAGTGCCTCTGTGTAAAAGAAGTAAAAGAAGCAGTGAGAGGCAAAAAGGCATCCTTTAAAAAGTGGAAGTTGTATGGGAGATTGCCAAACTTGAGCCATTCTTTTTAGGTGACACATCTGAGGAACTGTCCCAGATTGAGATGTCATTACAGGAGGTTTTAGAGCAAATTGATAAATTAAACAGTAATAAATCACCAGGAGCAGATGGTATTTACCCTAGAATTCTGAAGGAACTCAAATGTGAAATTGCAGAACTACTAGCTGTAGTCTGTAACCTATCATTTAAATTAGCTATCCTCCAGTCATTTGATACAGAAGCCGATGTTGTGCCAATTTTAAAAAGGGTTCCAGAGGTGATCCTGGCAATTACAGGCCGGTAAGCCTGACTGTAGTACTGGGCAAACTGAAGAATAAAATTGTCAGACATATAGATGAACATAATTTGTTGGGGAAGAGTCAACAGGGTTTTTGTAAAGGGAAGTCATGCCTTACCAATCTACTAGAATTCTTTGAGGGGGTCAACAGGCTTGTGGACAAGGGGGATCCAATGGATATAGTGTACTTAGATTTTCAGAAAGCCTTTGACAAGGTCGCTCACAAAAGGCTCTTAAGCAAAGTAAGCTCTCTTGGGATGAGAAGGAAGGTCCTTGCCGGGATCAGTAACTGATTAAAAGATAGGAAACAAAGGGTAGGACTAAATGGTCAGTTTCCAGAATGGAGAGAAGTAAATAGTGGTGTTCTCCAGGGGTCTGTACTGGGCCAGGTCCTATTCAACATATTCATAAATGAGCTGGAAAAAAGGGTAAACAGTAATTGGCAACATTTGCAGATGATACGAAATTACTCAAGATACTTAAGTCCCAAACAGACTGCAACGAGCTACAAAAGGATCTCACAAAACTGGGTGACTGGACAACAAAATGGCAGATGAAATTCAATGTTGATAAATACAAAGTAATGCACATTGGAAAACATAATTCCAACTATACATATTAAAATGATGGGGTCTAAATTAGCAGTTACCACTCAAGAAAGAGATCTTGGAGTCATTGTGGATAGTTCTCTGAAAACATCCACTCAATGTGCAGTGGCAGTCAAAAAAGCAAACAGAATGTTGGGAATCATTAAGAAAGGGACAGATAAGACAAAAATATCATATTGCCTCTATATAAATCCATGGTACGCCCACATCTTGAATACTGCATGCAGCTGTGGTTGCCCCATCTCAAAAAAGATATATTGGAAGTGGAAAAGGTTCAGAAAAGGGCAACAAAAATGATTAGGGGTATGGAATGGCTTCCATATGAGGCGAGATTAATAAGACTGGGACTTTTCAGCTTGGAAAAGAGACGATTAAGGGGGGATATGATAGAGGTCTATAAAATCATGACTGGTGTGGCGAAAGTAAATAAGGAAGTGTTATTTACACCTTCTCATAACACACGAACTATGGGTCACCAAATGAAATTAATAGGCAGCAGGTTTAAAACAAACCAAAGGAAGTATTTTTTTCACACACTGCACTGTCAATCTGTGGAACTCCTTGCCAGAGGATGTTGTGAAGGCCAAGATTATAACAGGGTCCAAAAAAGAACTAGATAAGTTCATGGAGGATAGGTCCATCAATAGCTATTAGCCAGGATGGGCAGGGATGGTGTCCCTAGCCTCTGTTTGCCAGAAGCTGGGAATGGGCGACAGGGGATGGATCACTTGATGATTACCTGTTCTGTTCATTCCCTCTGGGGCACCTGGCATTGGCCACTGTCGGAAGACAGGATACTGGACTAGATGGACCTTTGGTCTGACCCAGTATGGCTGTTCTTATGCCTAATTTGGCTCTTCATTGAACAGACCACCTGTATTACTATAGCTGTATTTTACCTGGTTTTATACATTATGTAGCATTGCATGAACAGCACTGTAGCTCTGTTTCAGATGACACTTTAATTCCAGTCATTTATAATAGTGTCTTATAACTGTTGGAAAATATTACCTCTTGGATGGACATTTCTCATACATATTCTCAGCCAAGTGAGGAAATTTCTTGGAAAGTTTTAAGAAAAATTGTTGAGCCAATTTCATCAAAGAATGGAGGGGGGGGGGGAAATCAGCTACTAAATATTGTTCAGATGTTGTTTCCCTTTGAGCTTGAATAGCAGATAATTCATACATTTTTAGAAACTTAAATTTGACATGTACATAGTTTCCCCTCTTATTCTTACCTTTAATGTTAACTACCATTCTTGCACTGAGGTGATAAAGCTATACATATATTTCTGATATATTATAATCATTCCTTCATTTCCAGTCCATGCTATGGCTTTGTCTTAATTTCCTCTTGCCACAGGGAAGTGCTTTCTTGTTTCAAGACAATAAATGAATGATCATCTTCAAAAATAACTCTCTCTGCTTCCTTGACCCTTTTTCCCCCTCTCTTTGTTTCTACTAACTGTAACCTTGTTCTCTCTCCTCTGTTCTTGTACTCTTCTCACGTCCGCCCTGTTTGTAAAACAGTCTGTCAACACCTCTCCTTCTCTCCATTGCCTCAATTTCCACCTCTGCTGAAATCCTGAGCCAGGGCTTATTTTTCTGTTGCCTTCGCTATTAATCTCCCTTCTCAATGGTCTCTCTGAGTCCCAGCTCTCCAGACTCCAGCATGCTCTGAATGATGATGCCTGCCTCCTCAGACCTCCTAAAAAGCAGGACCACCTTAGCCTCCTTCATTAGTTCCCCATCTACTGTCAGCTCTGATTCAGAATTACCTTACTTCTTTTAAATAAGAGCTGCCTATTTAATGCATCTCTGTCTCTGTCCAGTCCCTACTCGCTGACTTAGTTCCAACAGAATTGGCTTCTTCTCCGACCCTCCATAAAATCTCACTAATGTTGACAGGTATTATTCCTGTCTTGCTACCTCATTGACTTTCCATCTCCTTCCAAACCATGGCTGAAAACATCTTTACTCCTTTGTCTGTGCATCCAAACTCCTCTTTTCCTCTGCTACTATGTAACTCTGCAATTGTAATTATGTATTTTAACTTTGTAAAGTTGTATCATACCTTTCATAGAAAATATTTTTATTTGTATTGCCACACATGCATAATTTTGTATTTGTTTTGCCACACATGCATAATTTAAGAGCTCAAAATGAGTGTGCCATATAATAATAATAAAATCCTACTTATACAAAGCAAACAAGTTAAGGTTATGGGAACTACAACCGTGGCTTTGCAGAGAGCTGTTTCTATTGAAAAGTCTTATTCATCATGTTGAACACTCTAATGGCTATGGGGGGAGGGCTGTCTTCCTGCTTTTAATTAAATATAATTTGGTTTCTGCTTTTAAGACACTTTTGATTATACACTGCTTAGATTTAATAGGCCATCTGTTCCAGTGAGAATAACCTCTATCCTAGTTCGTTCTGTGTTCAAAAGTGTTATAATTTTAGAGTCCTGTCCTGCAAATAGAGTCCTGTCCTGTCCTCATGTACAGTCCTTCATTCCAGCCTGGAGCCCCATTGAAATTCATGAGTCTCTGCACAGGAATATATTTTGAAAGAGAGCTGAATCTAAGTTGTAAAAATTGGATTTCAGTCTAAACTTTCCTAGTATTTAGGGCATGTTTGGAAGCAGGATTATCTGTTGACCTATGATTAGGGATTTTGGTTTGGGCGTATCTTTAGCTGGAATACGTCTATAGTGTCAAAGAACTCAGCAGTCAGTTATATAGAAATATTGTCATGACAGGAATAAATCAGTGAAAACAAATGCAATGTAACACTTTCCCCCCTCTCTCCTCAAGTAGCAAGTCAGTAATTGGAATCAGTGGTAGATTCCTCTACTCACAGCAGTTCTCAAACTTCATTGCACCGTGAACTCCTTCTGACAATGAAAATTGCTACATGACCCCAGGAGGGGGGACCAAAGCCTGAGCCCCTCTGACTCCCCCACCCAGGGAAAAGCCAAAGCCTGAGCCCCACCGCCCTGGGCAGGGGCCAAAGTCGAAGCCCAAGAGCTTCAGCCTTATGTGGGGGGGCCTGTAACCTGAGCCCTGCCACCCAGGTCTGAAGCCCTCAGGCTTTGGCCCCAGGTGGTGGGGCTCAGGCTTTGGTCCCGGACCCCAGAAAGTCTAAACCCCAGCCCTGGTGAACCAATTAAAATGGGGTCACCACCCACTTTGGGGTCCCAACCCACAGTTTGAAAACCGCTGCTCCAGGGGTTTTGGTGAGGAACAGCTCATGCATATATTTTCATGTACAAATGTATATGTGCTGGTTGTAATGGTGCTGCAAATCTTTTCAGGTCAAATCACCGAGGTCATGGTTAGGATTTTTATAGCAAGAATGCAATTTCATAATTGGGTATAGCTAGGTAGCAGAATAAATGTTGTGCTCTAAAAAGCAGTGGGTTGTATGAAATGAGGAAACAATAATTATTTCTGTTTGTTTAGTTACATGGAAGGATATTTAAATCAAACTAACTTTTACATTTATAATAGCAGTAATCATCCCTTTCTCAGATGTTCTCTACCTGTCAGATAATTGTCTTCTAGGACTTGAGGAAAAGCTAAGGATATTTCTCCCCTAATAGATCATTGTGCAACAGATGAAAGGCCTCATTCCTAATAGGTACTCTGTGCTTTCAGCTCCTGTGGGAATTGAGGGTACTCAACATTTCATAAGATCAGGCCCAAAGTTTCCTAAATGGGTCACTATTGCTTAAATGCCCCTCCTCCTGGAGTGGAGTAGAATGATAAATCCATTTAAGAGCTGACATTATTTCAATATGAAACTAAATATATTTTTAATCTTTTTAAAAGTACAAATTCTGTCGGCTTTAAATCACATGATGGTTTTCTGGTAATCTAACCTAAAGCCAACTAATGGAACAATTTTCAGATGCCTAGCCACCGGGTTTAATATCCCCACTAGTGATAAAAGATGTTTAATCTTTTCCTCATCTAATGTAAAATCTGACTGGTTTACATACTCCCTGGATGAGTAAACCATCAGATAAAAACTTTTCAGAAAGTTGAATTAATATTTTCCACTGGACAGGTTCCAGACTCGACTACCCTCTGCACATCACACTCAGACAGGACACTGAAGATTAGCTGAGATGTTGTTGCTAGGGAGGCTAGAAGATTTATTGGATTACAAAAATTACTCGTGATTTTAAAAAGGAGAGGTATAGAGGAAACTGAACTACTCTAACCTTTAAATAATTCCTGTAATATATTTTGTAAAAACAAGGTGTAGCTTTAATAAGTAATGTACTTTCTGGTTTTAAATTGCTGGCCCGCTTTTATCTGCAATCAATTAATGTTTAGTAGAAGACAATATTTTTTCTTTTATTATAGCTCTAGCATGTAACTGGTGTTCTGGCAGTCACACAAAATGGCTCTGTAAACCTTAATTCAGTATAATCTCTATAGTTAAATAGTGGCAGAAAATATTCAGATTCTGTATTACAAGTACAAAAAAGTGCCTATGGAGTGAAGTGGTGACCAAAGGCCACACAGTGTTTTCATTTCTTTTTTCTCAAAATGTCAAAGTTCTTCAGCTAAAGGAGGGAGTTCCACAGCCCGTATCAATGTGCCAGTTGCTGATGGGGCAGTCTTCATCAAACATGATGGGAATGTTAATTGGTGTAAATGGATACTAAATTGGTGGGCTGCAAATGTGGGGTCAGTGAGATACTGGGGACCCCCTGTACCACGTATACATCGGGGTTGCATTATTGAAAAGGACAGTGGATACTGAAATGACGGATACTGGGGAATTTCCCCCCCTAAGAAATAATGGCTCTCCCCCCCCCCCCCATCTTCCCACCCAGTTCCACCCCCTCCTCTGAGCGTGCCCCATCCCTGCTCCTCCCAGCACCTCCTGAATGCTGGGGGAAGCACCCAAAGAAAAGCCACGCAAAAGGTGAAGCAACGGATATGCGGATTCGGACTGACGTGAATCAGAATATGTTCCCCTATTGATAAGCAATGGATACGCGAAATGACAGATAAGGGGGAGATGTATACTGAGGACCCCCTGCAGTGGGAAGGAATGGCTAGTTGCCGCTTAAAATGCATGTGGGCCTAATTCCCTGTAGTGCCATTGGAGCGAGGCACTGAACAAAAGGGAGGATTGGCAAGGCTGGTCAATTTTGAAGGTGTTAGTTTCAGTCTGCTTAGTAGTGCAGCTTCTGCAGCATATGAAATGGCCTAGCAGGGAACTGTAATCATGCATCTCGCAAATCATTAGCAATCAGTTCTTCTTAGGGTGTTTTCAAGTTGTGCAGTATTGCTATACACAGCGTAGAATTAACAAAGGGTTAAGATGAGTTAGAATTGCTAAGAGGGAGAGAGGTAAGAGTCGAGAGCTAATTTCTTGTCCTGTTCTTCTGCTTCCCCTCACCTTGAGTCAAGCCATCTTGAAGGGGAGCTAACATACTGTTCTAATCTAGTTACAGCCAGTACTAGGTTGAACTGACAGATGCCTGTTTGGTTGCTAATACAGAATGGAAAAGGTGTAGTTCCCAGACCAAATGCAACACTTCACTTGATTTTTTATTTTTTTTTATCTTGTGTTCAGAAGCTGGCCATTTGCTGTCTTCTTTACCTACTCCCTATGGCAGAAAAAACAGCATCATCAACATACAGGCCCTGGGTGTTTTCATTTCTTCTTCCTGTATAGACTCCTGCATGAACCTCGGCTTGCCTGTGACTGGCTCCTGACAGTGTTGCCAACCCTTGTGATTTTCATCATGATATTTGGTCTTTTAAAAAATAAATAAAATAAAAAAGCTCCAGCTCCTGGAATCGTGATAATTTTGGCTTTCCCATTTTTATTTTTTTTTAAGTTTCTATACTTCCTGGTTGCAGAGGACAGCTTGAAAATGTAAACCCCAAAGACTCAAAATCCAGAAAGCAAATTAAAAAGGAGCCAATATATATTATTTTTTTAATTAAATCTCATGATTGAGGGGCCTCGCTCAGGACTTCTGAATACTTGGGGTTGGCGACTGGCAATACTGTGCCTGTCTAATTCAGACATCCACAGTTGGACCTACGTATTTGGAGAGGACATATGAGAATTATCTAGACTGAAGCCCTAGTTTCCCCCACATGCATGACATCCTGGTCAAGTAGTGGGAACCAGCTCCATCAATAGCCACCTCCTGTTCATATCCATCATCCTTTCATTGCTTCAAAAAGAGAATGTAATTTTCTCAGCCTTCTGTAGCACTGACACAGCCCAGAGGAACTTCTTCTTTGGACTCCTCTCAGTCCAGCTTGTCCTTTTCCAGGACTCTTTGGGTGCTAGGCAGCTGCCAATATTAGCACTGTGCTGCTGATTTTACCTCTCCTTTGGAATTTGCTGCTCCAGTGTTTGTTAGCCTGGCAATGCAGCATGAAGGTCATCTATCAGGTTTTTGTCTGATGGGAAGAGTGTTTGTTTGCCACTGTCATTTGAAGATTTAATTGTATCTGGTTTTTATATTTTGACCATGCCCCTGGAAGTGTCAATAGGGGAGTTTAATAAATTGGAAAATAAACTTTTCTTGAGACAGATGAAGGGCATGCCTTTTCCTTCCAATTGTTTTTATATGAATAAAAATGTCATAGTTTCCCTAACTAGCAGCATTCTTAAAACACGAAAGGAATAACTAATTGGAATGCATTTTAGTTTGTTTTCCATTATGCTTTTTCTACTATTTGGCACAGACAACCCCCTTGCTTCTCCTCCTGTGTGCTGCCCCCCACTAATGTGGGTATAAAACCATTACAATATTTTTCTATTTTGGAGGAATATCTTTCCAGAGTGTGAGATCACATTTAAAAAGAACTTCTGAGAGTCGCCCATTCTCCCAACCATACTTTTTATTTAAACTTCTTTTTAATAGAATTCTATTCAGTAATGACAGTTAAACTCTGATCAGGAAAATATGCTGACAAGGAGATGTATTAGGTTTAATAGTCTCTCCAGAGAAGTGGTGGAAGCAGCATTGCTTAGTTCCTGTAAAACTGGATAGCACAAAACAAGGACTTATCGCATTTGGTAGGTGTATGCACTAAATGACCTAACAGATTTTTTTTCAATTTGCATCTCTGACTCTAAGAAATCCAAGTTGATACCTAGTGATTCTTCAATCTACCTCATTCAGAGTAACTATATATTCCAAGTATTCCATTTGGATGCTTTGAAACCCAACTAAATTTATCCAGCCTTTTAGAAGTTGTTCCCTGACATCAACCTCACCCTAGTCAGTCTTCCAATGCTCTTTCAGTTTTCTCCAGCTGACTTTCTCTTCTCTAGATCATATGGATCTGTTTAGCTATCCTGAATCTGGAGTATAATTATCTGTGACAATGTCAGACTCTACTGAGCATCAGTCTGCCTCCAGGAAGGAGACTATTTAAATGTGACTGACAGGAAAATAATGATGGTTTATGAGTAAGAAAACTTTTCTTGGAATGTTCTTAGACAGTGTTTTTAAAAAAAAGAAGAATGTTGCTCAATGTCCTATTACCTTCAGTCAGAATGAGGTCACCTGCTGGCAAAAAATCTTTTAAGGAATTAATTTAGAGATTGGCCACTCTGTGCCTGTCTCTGACTAAGAAAGAGAAATCTGCATGAGTGGAGGATAGATAATGCAAATCATTGAACTACAGCAACTATTCCCTTTTAAAAAAACCTCATCCTGATAGTGCAGAAGGCAAGGGAATTTTTGTCTTGCTGACTCAGTATAAAAAGTCTGAGTGAGAGAGAACGCTTTAATATGACTTGTCCAGCACAGACCTGCTGTCTGCAGGAGGTATCTTACTTTCTGCCAGAAAGTGATTCTGCTCCCAGGTCAAGTTTTGTGCTGAGTAACTCAGTCTGGTTGAGGGCCAAGATTAGTGACCTTGGAGTTTTTCTACATGGCCCAAACCTGTGACTATTCTGTGCTGAGTTGAGCCTTAATTGAATAAGAGGCCAATAATTATGCAGCTGTTCTTGCTCATTAAGGGCCAGATTGTAAACCTATGACTGCCACTGGGGAGCAGTTACTGACATGAGTAATCTCATTGGTGGGACTACTCATGTGGCAAATACCTACCCACCACTAGGAGTTGACAGTTTACAATCTGGCCCCAAATGATTAATGCCCTAATTGAGCAAAGCATTTAAACACTTTAATATTTTGCTGAATCAGGGCTTTTGTGTGTAAGCTAAAACAGCCATTGTGGTATATTTTAAAAACTGTGCTGAAATTGTAGCTTGTCACTTTAAATTTCAGAGGTTTTCCTGGTCCTGCTTGCAGGCTACAGGGCTCTGTTGGGAAGTGAACAATCTGGGCATAGTAGCAGTGAATCTGCAGCCAGCCTAGAGTAAGGTGGATTGAGTTGTGCTTCTCTGTTTTAGGGAGCAGCCTGCTTTGTTTCTCTCTGTTTTGGGGCTCTTGTTTGTTATCGTTCTGAATTCTAAGAAACAAAGTTACTCTTTCTGGAAGGTTGCAACGTATTTGTTTTTATCTAACTTCTCTGTGCATATGCAGTGGATTTGGGGGAAATGTTTTAATAGTGTGGTATCATTATAAAAAAAAAAGACACTGTATGCTGTCTATTTAGAAATACAATGCTACCTGTATGTATTTTAGCATTTTTAACAGGCATTGTAAGATCCCAGGGTCATCTGAATGTTGGCCCTGTGCCTCGGCACTGGCTCTGCCTCCTGGTAGAGCATCTACACTGGCAGTGCAGTTTCATCAGAACCAGGCTGCTTGAGGCTCCTTTCCCTAGAGATCTTGAGATGATGCAGACTGCAATATCACTTTTGTCTAAGCAAGCTGAATTGGAAGGGGTGGGGAGGGGAAAAATAATTTTTCTGCCTGTCCTGTCTCCAGAGCCTGGGTCACATGGAGAGATCTCCAGAGGGTCGAGAGAAAAGATGATTCAACAGAGAAATCACCATATATGGATCTAGGAAACGTGTTCTGCCCCTTAATATAATATAAAAATCTCTCTAACATAAGGAGAAGCCAGAGATTCGGGTAGGGGGAGGGTGAACCCATCTATCTTTTTAATACAGATTATGCAAAAATACACTGCTAAAGAGAAAATCCTATTTTAATTTACACCGATTCTTGAACGTGTACATGAAAATGCTATGAGGCATGGCAGGAAGTCATTACTGTACAGTATCCCATTACCCTCTTCTCTTTTAGAGGTCTCTGATGCAGTGATGGTAGTTTCCTGAGCTTTTGTGAAATCTGTAAAGAAAGGAAAAAAACTCCAACCATCACCAGTGTATTTGCTATTCTGTTCATACTATGCATACTGCCTACACAGACATACAATGCCTAATATATTCCAAACCCTACAGTTGTTAAAACACATTATGCCTTTCGTTGGAAATTTGACACTTCTATACATGGCAATGACACTCTCTGTCTAAAATGGATGATTCTTACTATTCTGCACTCCACAGCGATAATAATCTCTCTGCATAAAAATAGTGCATTACTGTATAATGTGTCACACTAGAAATCAGTCTATTAAAGCAACAACAAAGTAAACGGACAGGGAATCTTGTGTTGGTAGATCAATCAGGAAATCTGTCTAGGTGATCTGTGCTGGCAGTTCTGACATGGCTGGTTGGTGTTTCTCTTGCAGAAGTGCCAATGGTGGAACATATGACCTTGTAGCTGCTGTGCTTCCGGGTCAAGTGGAGATTGTTATCATGCTCTTTGTGCCATCTGTGGCTAAAGCAGATAGAAACAAGGAGTTCCCATTGCACCATCCAGAATGGGGGAGAGGAGCTGTGGTGAGGAACTGCTTAGCTAATCCAGGCAAAGAAGGGAGAGCTTCCTTCTGCTTTTAGGAGAGGAGGGGAAGCTGAATTCCCTACTGATTTCCTATACTTCAACCCCTGTGCATCGTGTGATGGCACATTGTTTATCATGTGACATGTTCCCAGGTTCACGACTTAGTTCAAGATGATGTATACTAAATTTTTCTCTTTGGTCCCTGTCTGTCAGCTCAACAGCAATGATGGGGCCGAATGAAGTGTTTTTCACCACTTTCTATCTCGTACCAGTTTCTCAGCTTCGTTCATCTTTAAACATTTTTTTCTCTGTCATTCTTCACCAACGCATCCTCTGTTTCTAGTTCCTTGCAGACTGGTATGTATTGCCACGTAGGATATCTTTTCCCTGGTCATTCTTGACATGTGTCCAAACCATCACAATTATTTTGCTTCAATCTTCTGTAACAGCATTATTTCTTGCCTTTAGTCATTTTCTTATTTTCTGCAGTCTTGAAACTCTCAGTATTCCCCTCAGCCAGTTCATTTCTGCAGTCAAAATCTCTTGTTCATCGTTTTTCTTCACACTCCTGCATTCCAATCCATACAGCAGTATTGGCATGACAGTGGTCTTATGCTGACTCTTGGTTTTATCTAAATGTCTTTAGCCTTCCAGGTCTTGCAAAATTTTCCGAATGCAGTAGTGGCTAGTCTCGTGGTTTTTTTGTGGGGGTTTTTTTTTTTGGTCATCTTCACAGTTCCCATTCTTTGATACTAGTCCTCCAATGTACTCAGATTTTTCCACTTGTTCTAGTTCTTTGTTTCAGAGTTTGATCTTTACCTCTTGTTTCACAATTGCCATAATTTTTGTCATATTCCTGTTGATCTTCAATCTGAATTTTCTGCTTTCCTCATTTATCTTGTCAGTTATTCTCTGTAAATTCTCCTTGGTCAATGCTGTGAAGTCAATATTGTCTGTGAATCTAAGATTATGCACTGTCCTACCACATAACATCATTCTTCCCATTTCATCTCTGTGCTACAGCCATTACTGCTTCCAGTCTCTCTCCTACAACTGTCCTGAATCCATCCATCAGCTTTTTGTCTACTCTCACCATGTTCATTGACTCCTCCTGTAGATGTTCTCTATCAGTTTTTCAGGGATGCCATATGTTGTCAGGACTTGCTGTAATCCATTCTGCCAAATGCTACCTGTGACAGAATATAGCCCTGTGTTCACACCCTACACCAGGGGTCTCAAACACGTGGCCCGCGAGCTCCTCCGGGCCCCCCCGCCCCCTCCCCCAACATTTACCTGGCCGACCAGCACCGGGGGCAGCGCAGGCTCCCTGTTTGCCTGCCTTGCCGCCGCGTCGCACCAGGAAGCAGCTGGAACCTGGGGGAGGAGGAGCGCAGGGGTGTGTGTGGCTGTTGCTTCAGGCACTGCCCCCAGCAGCTCCCATTGGCCACAGTTCCCCATTCCCGGCCAATGGGAACTGCTGGGGACGGTGCCTGAAGCAACAGCCACACACACCCCTGCGCCCCTCCTTCTCCCCCAGGTTCCAGCTGCTTCCTGGTGTGACGCGGCAGCAGGGCAGGCAAGCAGGGAGCCTGCACTGCCCCCGGTGCGGGTCAGGCCGGAGCCCGCCCCCCGCACTCCTCCTGCACCCCGACCCCCTGCACTGAGTCCCCTGCCGCACCCCAACCCCCTGCTCTGAGCCCCCACCGCACCCCGCACCCCTCCTGTGCCCCCTGGGGGCAGGGAGGGGGCAGAGTTGGGGTGGGGATTTCGGGGAAGGGGTTGGAATGGGGGCAGGAAAGGGGTGGGAAGAGGCGGGGCGGGGCCTCATGGAAGGGGTGGGGTGGGGGCGGGGACGAGGGCGGCGGGGGGGGGGGAGGTGTCAGTAAATGCGGCCCTCGGCCCAATGTACTAGTCCTCATGTGGCCCTCGAGGTCATTTGAGTTTGAGACCCCTGCCCTACACACTAGTGTAATAATGTTTGTACAAGGTATGCCTTGTGAAGTATTGTTTAAAAACTCATAACTTGTTGATCAATAATATCGTGGCAAAATGAACATAGCAACATCATATGTATAGTTATGAAAATAAACTGAAATCATGACTAAAAATAGATTTTTCCAGATAAGTCTTGGGAGTGACCAAACCAGTTCTGCAGAGACAAAGGGCAAGCTGATGCCTTAACAGGTGTAAACAAGGCTGATGGGCCATTACCTGCTAAATGGTCATTCTTTGGCGAGAAAGGGGGTAGTGGCAAAAATTACATCTTAGCAAAGAAACCACATGGCATTTCCTGTTGCCTTTCTCCCAGCTGGAAATGCTTCTCAAAAGGGGGACAGGACTATCATCATCAGTGATCCCTCGATTTGAGGACAATTCGAGGAACACAGATTTACATATGGGTCCTGAGATGAATCAGGAGTCCGACCCTGGAACCACAGATCCGCCCGCAGTAGGTACAGACATTTCTGGGTGGGCCAGCTGCCTGCTGGGAGAACATTATTTCTTTTTCCTTCCTCCTCTCCCTCTTTTCAGCTTCAAGGGCAAGGCACTTCTCCTCGAAATGGGCCACTGCCTGATGGAGAATGTGGCGCCAATGGGGTCGGCTGGTGGCTTGCTCCTCCCAACTTGTGATATCCACATCAGTTTTCTTAAGATTGGCTTTCAGTGTGTCTTTGTATTGTTTCCTCTGACCACCACAGGATCTCTGACCATGGCTGAACTGAGAGTAGAGGACTTGTTTTGGGAGGTGAGAGTCTGGCATCTGCACACAATGTCCAGCCCAGTAGAGTTGGTGCATGAGGATCATTGCTTCAATGCTGGTCACATTGGCTTCAGTGAGGATGCTGGCGTTAGTGCAGCGATCTTCCCATTTGATGCAAAGGATCTTCCAGAGGCATCGTTGGTGCCTTTCCAGACTCTTGAGATGCTGTTGATAGGTCACCCAGGTTTTGCATTCATAAAGAAGTGTAGGAATAACAACTGTCTTAGAGACCTGGATCTTGGTGTCCTGCTCTAGGTCACGGTCCGTGAAAACGCGTTGGATTAATTTCCCAAAGGAAGCACGTGCACACTCGCTCCAGGCATTGGCACCTTCTTGACTCTTATTGGTAGATCTTGAGATCAGAAGGATGTACGCATCATGAGGCCCGTGCATGGAACCAATGACTGTTGGACAGAGCATCACCTTTGTTAGATCTATCATGAATTTCCCGATTGACTCAAGGCATCGCAAGCAGGCAAAATCAGTATGAAAGAAATTCAGCGCCAAGTCCCTTGAAGATGTAGTGACTCAGGAGAAACTTCAGCAGTGGATTGCCAAGAGAGGATTGCCGCTATGCCTACAGCTGATGATGATGATGATGATGATAAATTTCTGGAAGGGATTAAAGCCTGCCATTCTCTCAGCGTGTGCTGAGTCCATTGGCTATGTCACATGCCATCACCAAATTGGGGACACAGGGCTATAAAGTAAGGGCAGACACTTCTCTCTCTCCCTGTCTGTTTCTGACATCACACCTAAGAAGACAAAGGAAGTCGCCATTGGACCCTTGGGGGAGGTCCTGACCTAAAGAGTTTGGTCAAGTAAGACTGCTGAAAGCATGTGGTGAGAAACTTTTGCTTTGACTCTAATATAGTTTGTTAGGCACCAGTAAGCGTTTTTCCTTGTAACTATTTCTGACTTTTATGCCTGTTACTTGTACTCCCTTGCAATCTATCTCTTTGTAGCTAATAAACTTGTTTTATTGTTTTACCTAATCCAGTGTGTTCAAACTGAAGTGTCTGAGTAACTCCACTTGGTATAACACATTGTGTTTCCTCTTCCACCAGTGCTGTGATGGTTTTTCTGCACCGCTTCTTTGTATTCTCTCCTGATATCTAGCTCTTTCAATTTGTCCATGTCATAGATCTTAGTGCTTGACACTTTCTCAATTGCTCTGAGCTTCAACCTCATGGATGCCAGCACTAACTTATGATCTGATCTGATATTGGCTGTTAAAGATCTGCATGACAACACATTTGATTTCCATCTGTGATTCACAAGTAAAGTCTATCATGTTCTTCATTTGCCCATCAGGTGATATCCATGTCTGCTTCCTCTGAATCTTTTTTAGTTGAAACAGTATGTTTGTTATTGCCAGGTTGATGCGTAGGCTACTAAATTTCTACCTTTCTCCTCTTTTGTTTTCTTCATGTAGTCAAAATCTGCCTATGCTCTAGCCCAGGCATTTCAGTCTGTTCCTACTTTTGCATTTAAAAACTTCCATCATCAATAACTGGTCTTGTCTTGAAACTGCTTGCATTGTGTTTTTTTGTTGTTGTTGTTGGGTTTTTTTTGTAGGTCATTATAAAATTAGTCAATTTCTTATTTGTGTACTGCTGAGGTCATTACATATACTTGAACTATTGTAACTTCACTGGATTTGATTTGGAATCTCACCTTCAGCATACAAGATGATATCAAGTTAGATGCCCTAAGAGTCTGGCTTCGCTTTGGCTATAGTACCATGCAACTCTGTCCTGCTGTCCACCATATTCTCTTCCTGGGGTCAATATCTTATTTTCATCAGGGTAGAATTCTCCTTTGCCTTCCCATCCCATTTTACATAGACTGATTTTTTTCCCCTACATCTTTTCAACTCGTATGTCCATACTGCAAGTGCTCCAGCATGGTACGTTCTTACATTCCATGTTCCAATACATGTCTTATCCTTCACGGTCATCATGTAGTTCCCTGTTCTGTGTGTGTTTTCTAATCACATAACTTTTTTTCCCCCACCTCAGTTCTTGAGTACAGACTGTTGACATGGTTGTCTTTGCAATGACAGAGCCGGCGTGCTCTTCTTTCTCTTTCCATTTTCCATTTGTTTTTAGGGTCCAATACTCGCTAAGTGTTTGACCATGATTCCTTTGCTTTGTGGCTGACCAGTGTATCGTAATCCATCTGCAACACTGATTGAAGATATCCACAAGCTTGCTTTAGCACTGTTTCTACCAATGTTACTCTTTGAAAGTTGCTTTGCTGTAGTGCATGAAGTTTTCTAACTTCATATACTAACTTATTCCATGTGTATTAAATTGCTGCCGTTTTAATCTTTAACTTATTTTTAAAATATCAAAACAATAAAATCTGAACACAGTTAGTTGGCACAGCAAAACCAAAAAGCAAGAGACTCGGTATCACAGAGGAACTGTAGGTTCAGAATACTGCTAGAATTGCTGGAAAACTGTTTCCTCTCACAAAATACAAAAGTGTTGCTGAATCTGATTAAAGAATATAAGCAATATTTATCAGGATGGTGTTCCAGTAAGATAATAACTAACACAGCATGCTGTGGGGAAGCAGAGAAGTGAAATATAAATGTCACTTCAGTCACGTATATAGTCAAAGTGGAAATAATGTATAAGCTTTTAACAGCAAGGCTCATTAACCATTAGAATAATTTACTATGGGAAGTGGTGGATTCTCAATCACTTGAAGTATTTAAATCAAGATTAGACATCTTTGTAAAAGATATGCTTTAGCACAACCAGACGTTATAGGTCTGATGCAGGAATTACTGGGTGAAATTATTCTATGGCATGTGTTATGGAAGAAGTCAGACTAGATGATACTGTTTTATTTCTGGCCTTAAACTCCTATGAATAGGGGCTGATCCAAAGTCCACTGGATAGAGTCCCATTGACTTCACTGAGCTTTGAATGAAGCTCGTACTAAGATCATAAAGGCAACATTCCATTCTGTTTAAATCCCAGGCAAGCCACTATATTTCATAAGTCTCCAGGTTTAAAGCTTGAAGTAGCTTTTTCCTCCAGCTGTATGAGACCCCTCCAGGAAGGGGACTGTGTCTTCTAGGTTTGCCAGTCTTTGGATTGTTCTAGAAGTTGTAGAATTTTGGTAAAGGAAGGGTAACCTTTTGGAGGACTGGGAAGAGCAGGTTACTGGACTCCACTGCAACACTTTTTTTTCAACCACGGCTCTTTTTAAAGCAGTTATTTTTTTATTTCAAAATGACTAGATTTGGGATAGGCCCCTTTTGCAGGGCACCTGGAATGTATCAAATCATTTCTGGGGTCATATCCCTGCTTTATGTAACTATGGATTTAAAATCAGAAAATGTGGCTACTGGAAGGGTGTTGCCAACCACTAACAAGGTGCCAGAGGGGAGGGCTACCTGTCATCTTTACTAGCTACTGGATAGCATATAAATCAATATTACTTACTGCTTTTAGATTTTTATTGTTTTTTAAATAGAGTTTTTGTTTTTTTATTAATTATATGGAGATATACCTATCTCATAGAGCTGGAAGGGACCCTGAAGGGTCATTGAGTCCAGCCCCCTGCCTTCACTAGCAGGACCAATTTTGCCCCAGATCCCTTAGGTGGCCCCCTCAAGGATTGAACTCACAACCCTGGGTTTAGCAGGCCAATGCTCAAACCACTGAGCTATCCCTCCCCCGCCATTGTGTCAGGCTGTTTTAGGGAGTAACTGCCAGATCAACCTGTTAAGATTGTGGTGCAATGGTGTGTATACTCATTGTGGATCTGCAACAAAAAAAAGTGTAATCTGGTAATTTCCCCCATGTATTCCCATTCCCTCCACCACTCTCTCCTCTCTAGACCTCCCTGCTTTTCAGGTGCTATTTCACCAGAAAATGTGTGTGCTTAGAATGATGTGTGATCACATGTAGAAATGAATTCTGCCATCTACTGCTTTCCGTAACAGCAAATGCTTTATAGAACAGACTATATAATCTGTTCGCTCAGACTCAGTGGTCCATCAAAAGGAGGGGATGTTGTTCTCCACTGTCCTTCAGACCCGGGTAGTATGGCAGCCATCTGCCACTTTGTAGGCTTCCAAGATAAGTCAGTCAAAATTCAAACCAGTATCATGTAATGTCTTGTAAACCTAAAGAAGAGGGAACCGGCAACAGGGTTATAAAAGAAGAATGGCTGTATGCATCCTGAAGCAATTTTTTGCTGCTCCCTTCAATAAAGATTTAAACCAGCATGTGCACTAATTGATCTCTTCATAGATGCTCCCAAGGAAAGTGAGAATTTTCTTCTCTAACATTTCCTGGTCCTTAGATGACTTATTTGGGTGTGCAAGAATGGATTTAGGTACCCGTTTGTAAAAATAGTGGCCTTAATTGAGAAGTGAAGAATTTCTGGGTAGACCTAGTGACTTCCAGACTTTTATTCATTTTTCCTTGACTATTTGATGAATATAAATTTCCCCTAACTTTTAGCCTTTTCTTTTCTACGTACTCTTGCTGTCTTTTGACTGTGTATTTACTGAAATTTCATCTACAGCCTTTAAAAACTAAATAAAATTATTTTGTAGCTTAGAGTTAGGCAGCCTCCCTTGCTTTCCTCTTTTTTGGGGGGTGGGGTGGAGGAAGGGAGAGGGCTGAGAAACATGTCTGCTTAGGTATCCTCATCAGCTAACCTAATGTGGACAATTTAGAGTGAGCCCACATATGTACTAAGAAGGTTTTTTTAAAAAAATTGGTTGTAAAATTAAAGAATGTATTTAGCAATAGCTTGTATTCAGTGTAAAGAAATATAAGCTGGCAAGGAAAACGGATGTCCAGGACTAACCCTTCTGGTACCATGACTGATCAGACTGGCTGTGTGCTCCAGGTATGCTGCATAGCTCAAATATCAATGCCTGGCCATTTTATTTTGAAACTAGGAGCAAGGGAAGGATGAAAAGAGGTAAGTCCATGATCCTAGTTCAACAAGTGGAAATGACTTGAAACAGAAAAGTATTAATTTAAAAATAAGAGGAGAAGAAAAGGTTTATTGGTTGTAATGACATAATTGTTCCATTCAAGGACGTGATCTTAACAACCTTTCCTTCCATGAGTAATATGTGAGCTAATGTAAATAGTCCCAGTGGGCCTACTTAGAGATACTTACTGTAAGGACTACTCACTGGAGAAAAGCCAGCAGTAGAAGGCCCTATATATCAATCCGATCATATTCACCAAACAGTAGTGTGAGCCAAGCAGACACAACATCCTCCATTCAGGCTAAAATATGTATTGAAATTACATCAAATGGAAAAACTAACCTGTGTGGTTAGGGCTATATCACTGAACTCACTTTGCTAGCTTGATCAATCAAGCTTGTATCAGATACAGAAGCCTTGAAGCCAACAGTAAATGCTTCAATCAAATTTATCAAGTTTTTAAGCATCAGTCAAAACACTCAGGGATGACTTAAACACCTTAAAATATTCATGAGGATGAATGTTGTTAATTCCAAAGTGTTGAATTTATACCACTTAAAGTTTCTTTTACATATATTACGTATACTGACTGAAAATATAAACAATTGCACTTTCTTGTAATGCAAATGTAAATAAATAAATGCCATCATTAAAGCATTGAACCTTTCTGCTACTTAACAGTAATCAGCACAAGATTATCTGTCTGTCTGTCTATTTTCATATGAGCATGTAAATCAGGGATCTCAAACTCCCGGTCTGTGGGCCATCTGCGGCCCGTGAGCCTCCCCAATGTGGCCTGCAGGGCTCCAGCAGTTTTGGGGTCGAGTCTCTCCCTTGGCCCCACCTGCTGCCCCCAGGCGCTCCCTCCTCAGGGACCCCGGCAGCGCAGCGGAGCTGAGCAGCATTTGCCTGCTCGCTCCAGTGGCTGCCGGCCCCTCCCTGTGGCCCAGGGGCAGGGCGGGGCTGTACCCCCGCGCGCTGCCCCCGCCCCAAGCGCTGCCCCTGCCTCGAGCACCCCTGCGGCCAATGGGACACTGTGGGGGCGGTGCCCACCCCACCTTGGAGCCCCAGGTAAGCGCTGCACCCCTGACCCCCTCCCAGAGCCTGCACCCCCACCCCACATACCCCCTCCTGCCCCCAAACTCCCTCCCAGAGCCTGCAGCCCCTTCCCCCACACACCCTCCCTGACCCAAACTCCCTCCCAGAGCCTTCACCCCAGTCCTCTAACCCAGACCTCCTCCCCCACCCAAATTCTGTCCCAGAGCCTTAGGCAGGTGGGGGTGGAGTTTTGGGGGGGCGGGTTCTGGGTGGCATGAGTGACATTGGCCCGCTGGGAGGATTGGAGGACTGGCACTGGCCCTAAGGTAAATTGAGTTTGAGACCCCTGATGTAGATATTCATAGGTGGGATTTTCAAAAGCACTCAGCATTCACACAATTCAGCTCTCGTGAGTTTAACCTTTGACTTCAATGGGAGCAGAGTTAGAGCAGTGCTGAGCATTTTTGAGAATCATACCCCATATCTGTAATTCTCATTAATGCAGCTAGGAGTTCCGTGAGGAAACCTTGTGCACTCAGAAGAGACATCTGGCCCTATAGTTATTTGTATCTCTTGTGATCATCTCTTCCGAGGACACAGGCTTTGTATAGTGTGGAGGCCCCTCTTGTGTAATGACTTTTTATCAATGGCTGATTATTAGATTTTTTAGCCCAGATATTTAAGCCCTGTCTACACTAAGGCTCTGTGTTGCTGATGCTGGTTGTGTTGAACTAGTGATCAGCAATAGATATTTCTCTCAATCTAGGCAGGAATCTGAGTCAGGGTTTGCTCCCCGATAAGCAAGTACAATTCCCATTGACTTAGATCTTGATTCAGCAGAGCGCTTAAGCATGTGCTTAACATCCAGTGACTTCAAAGTTAAGTATGTGCTTAAGTGATCTGCTGAGTTGGGGACCTTAAATGCGAGGTGTACATGCTTATCTGGGGAGATCTTGGTTTCAGGTTTGTAAGGCATTTTGCGTGCAGCTCATGATAAGATCCTAGGTGTGATAATTGCCACTTATCTAACTCAGGCCAGAATCCTGTCTCCTCCTTTTCTGGCCACAGCCCAGTTCAGCGAGGTCTCCCAGCACAGCCACACACTGTCACTCTTTGGGGGAAAGCTGGGGGTGGGGACTGAAGGGAATAAATTGCCACTAGGTGGATCCGCTTATCTGTCCCTCCCCATCCACGAGCACCATTGTGATAACTCTTTAGACTGCTGTAGAAGGATCTTCTGTTCTAAGACCTCATGTAGAATATTCTTCCACCCTTTCCCCCGGAGAGACCCTCCCAAAGTCCTGTATAGCTACTGGGATTGTGTTTTGGAAAGAAGATTTTGATCCACAGTGGCCTGCCTAAATTACTTTTGTCCTATGCATAGGTCCCTAACAAAATGTGATCTAACTTTTTTTTTTATTGCAGTTTATCACTGGTTAACATGAACATGTAATCATGGAAATAAGCACAGATGGATTCAATGTGCTTAGCTCTGATTTCTACACTAGCTCATATAGTAGGAGCTTTCACCTTTTTGAGCTGAGAATAAGCATGGAAAAATATCAACTGAAAGGCTAACTTCTCCCTTTTCCACTCCCAAAAATGTGTTTATCCACCTGAAAATAGAGCCTTCTAATATCTTCTCAACTCTGAGTGCAAGAAGTGGTAGCATTTTATGGTCGGGACACATCTGTGGGTCCTTTTCTGACCCCCAAAATGTTCTTTCTGCCAGCAACTTGGATTAAAAAAAAAACATTTAAAAATTCTTTGAAATCTCTTGTTCAGAAAGGACTCCTTGTGGCAAGCAGGTCAAACTTGTACATCCTCCTGCTGTGAATTCTCAAGAGACAGAGGGATGAAAGGGAACCTGCCTCTTGTACTGCACTATAGCTATACCTGCAATTCCCAGACATACAGAGCATGTACTGCAGTGGTGTTAGAGTCAAGTTATTTTAAACTCTCTCTCTGAATTTTGACAGTTTAATTATTTTTTTAGCAACTGCTGGAAAAAGTAACCGTGCAATATAATGTTACTTTGGGGATTGAATCCCCCATTTGAGGGCATCCAAATAACATAGCAGTGGGCACCTAATGATACTTCTAATAACTATGTACAGGAAATTAATGGATGAAACCCACATAAAGAGTAACAGGAGTTATCAATGTTCATTTCCCCTACAAGCACTCGCAATGAAAGAATACATTCCTTAGAACAAGGGCAGGATGAATGATTTCCTTTAGCAAGAAGCTGGCCGTACTCTGAGACCGTTATTGGACCAGCATTAGCGGTAGGAGAAATAGAGGCTTTCCTTGCCAACCATTATTTCCTTTGATGTCAAGGCAAATCTTTCCTATCAGGACCATGGATCACCATTGGAGGATAATGAAAAAAGTTTGCTTGCCGATGACAATAGGAAAGGACACTGTGCTGTCACTCTATTGATGGCCTCGTATAGTAGGGATATTACAATTGTTTTATGGCCTCACTTTTGACAATGGTGGCTGTCAAATGTTCTTTCCCTTGGCTTTGCCCTTACAGGTAACTGTCATACTGAAAGATTGTGATGGATGAAGCTAGAGTCAATTTAATTTATAATTTGCACAAGCTATGGATGTGATACAGTAATTCTGATTGTAATGAATATATTTTCTGTATGACAAGTCAAGTGCCAGAAGAGACAGACAATACAAGGGGAAGGTTTAATTGCTAGAAAGATGTCATCTGGGGGGAGGGATAGCTCAGTGGATTGAGCATTAGCATGCTAAACCCAGGGTTGTGAGCTCAATCCTTGAGGGGGCCACTTAGGGATCTGGGGCAAAGTTGGTCCTGCTAGTGAAGGCAGGGGGCTGGACTCAATGACCCTTCGGGGTCCCTTCCAGCTCTATGAGATAGGTATATCTCCATATATTTATTTTATTTTATATATTTTATTTTATCTGGTTACATGGCTCTTATGTAGCATTTACTCAGAATAAATGGTCCTATTCAAAACTAGTTGTCATTGCCTCCTTTTTCTCCCTCTCCATTAGTCTCTATTCCCTTATTCTACCAACACAGGTTTCATTCTCCATTGTGCCATCAAGCGGTGTGTAGGCCATTAGGCAGTGATGTGTCTTGCTCTGATAAATAGCCTCCTTTGGGAACTTTTTTTAAAAACATGAGTGTGCACAAGTGATATCTGCTCAGGAACTTTATGGTGGTGGTTACTTTGCTGTTCAATAAAAAAGGAATATTTACCATAGCAATCTAAGATCCCTGTTGTAAATTTAGCACCTCTGAGATCCAGGCGCAGGTAAGAAGCACACTAATATGTAATAAATATTTTTACTCTTTTAAGGAAATATTTCCACACCACCACACAACTTTTTTCTCAGAGGAAATATACCTAATGTAGCAATATACCAAACTCTTTATATTCTTCTTTGAGTAGTATCCCTGTGGGTGCTCCACTTCAATTATTTCAGGTGTGCATGGGCCTTTCAAGCCCTTGATAGGAGATTTTTCATTAGCAGTGTCTGTTTAGCCTGTGCATGTGTTCTAGACAACCTCATGCTGTACACTGAGGGTATATAGAGCTGTGCAGGCAAACTGCCCTCAGTCCCTTCTCTACTGCCTCGGCCCGAGACAGAGCTCTCGCATGTTCACCTTGTGCGTGCCTCAGTGTGTTCTAAGAGTATTTTTTTGTTTTGTTGTTAGTATAGCATTAGTTAGTGAGAGGCTTGTTTTTTCCCTTTTCTTTCCCCCCCTTTTTTTCTGGGGCACTTATTTGGCCTTTCTGGGCATGCCTGGCTCGCCAGACTTCAAACGCTGTCTCTCTTGTCTGGAGTCTATCCCAGTCAGTGACAGCCACTCTAAGTGTATCTGTTACTTGTGAGAGTCTCGTATCTCCCCAAAGTGTAACTTTTTTTGCCTAGCTCTCAAATCTAGAGCACAGAAGAGTTGAGAGACTAAATTGAGGGTTTTGATGACGGAGCACTCTCTTAGACCTTCTTCAGAGTCGGTCAGGACACTCCCCCATACATCTGTCTCTGGGCAGATCCGGCACCCATTCGACCTTGACCAATGTCTTGCCTAAGAGCGTGAGGACTCAGTGAAAGCTGCGAAAAAGTGGAGCTCGGTCTCCCATCACAAGAAGCCAAAAGGCCCTAATCTCTCGCTGAGTCTACAGTGTCAGAGGCTTCAACCACTCAGCTTGGTACTGTGGAAGCAAACGACTCTTCCTCTGGTACAGTGGGGTCAGGAGATCCTGGAGCACTTTGGGGAAGCATGGCTCCAGCAGGCCCCCAATGCCATCTGGGATGCCCAAGACATACACTCCTCTAGAATGGCACCAACTATATCAGGCTTACCATCTGCTCTTATTTCCATGATGACATGTTCAAGTTAACCAGTGATGAGCTCTGATCAGAGGGGGAAAACGGTCAGATCGCATTTTGTTAGGGACCTAGTAATTTAGGCAGGCCACTGTAGATCAAATCCTCTTTCCAACTATTGGGGCTGAGCTTTTGGATAGAACACTGGGGGTCTCTCCAGAGGCAAGGGTGGAAGAATACTCTGCATAAGGTAGTGGCCCCCAAACTTTTCAGGGTTGTGCCCCCCCAACCTGTCTGGGAGGGAAGGCGGACAGGGGTAAGGAGGCCGAGGCTGGGGGCAGGGCTGGGTGTGGAACTGTGGGTTGGAGCTGGGAGCTGTGGCTGGGGGCAGGGTCGGAGCAGAGCGGGGCTGGGTGCTACTTCCTCCCCACCCCCAGGGAGGCTGGCTCGGGCTCTGCCGCACCTCCCCAAATGTTTCTCTCTGCCCCCACAGTTTGGGGACCTCTGGAATAAGGCCTTAGAACAGAAGACCCATCCTGCAGCTTTTTGCAGCAGTCTAAAGGGTTATCAGAGTGGTGAGGGGCGACAAGGGCATAAAAACTCTCTAGTTTGAGTTGATCTTTCCGTCAATGTCTGCTTGTGTGTCCCTTTTACTGGCCCAGCTCGACCAATGACTGTGTGACAACAGATGCATCACTGTTACGGTGGGGAGCATACATTAATACCCTCACTACTCAGGGCAGCTAGGCACCTCAGGAAACCGGTCTCCATATCAACCTGTTGGAACTCAGGGCAGTCAGGAATGTCTTATTTCAGTTCTTACCCACATCAAGGGAAAGTCCATTCAGGGTCACGATGGATAATGTTGCTTTCACGTTCTATATCAACAAATAAGGAGGAAGAAGATCCCTCTCCCTTGGTGCCAAAGCTATAAAGTTATGTAACTGGTGTATAGCCCACTAGAGTCGGATCTCCATCATTTATCTTCCTGGAGTCCAGAATGACACCGCTGCTATGGTCAGCAAATATTTCTCCCAGGACTACGAATGGGAATTGAACTCTCAAATTCTCCATGGGATATTGCAAAGGTGGGGACTTCCACAGATGAACCTATTCGCCATATTCTGCAACAAGAAGTGCCCCCCTACTCTTCTCAAGAGGAGGCCTAGGTCACCACTCTTTTTAGGGAATGGCTTTCCCTTTCCCTGGACGAAGGGTCTCTTCTATGCATTCCCTCCAACACCACTTATACTAACTGTGATAAACAAGATCAGACAGGACAAACCTGGGTTATCCTTATAGTACTGCCCTGACTGAGAGAGACTTTGTATCCTTACCTCCTTCACCTGGGTGTCCACCTGGCATTTAAGCTTCTGACCATCCCCCATCTCCTCCCCCAGAACACAGGCTGCATGCTTCAGCCCAGCCTAGGAGTCCTCCACTTCCAAGCATGGTTTTATTTGGTTCCCAGGATTAGAATCCACCTGCTCAAAAAGTATTACTAAATAGTAGAAGGGAGTTTACTTGAATTACTTATCTTCTGAAATAGAAAGGGTTCAATCACTGGTGTCACCATCACTGTTAAGTGGCAGAATCCTCTTTGCTTTCAGCCATCTTTGATTACCTGCTGGACATGAAGAAATCAGGGGTATCCTCTAGCTCTGTTAAGGTTTATCTGGCCGCAGTAGCAGCATTTCATCCTGCACTAGAAGGGTTTTCCATCTTTGCTCACCCTATGTCCTCTTCTTGGGATCTCAGCTTTGTACTTAGATGCCTCCCTGGGACCTCCATTTGAACCAATGGCAATGTGCTCCTTGCTTCACTTCTCTGTGAAGGTAGCCTTTCTAGTAACTATCATGTCAGCTTGCAGGGCTGGGGAGATTGGGCCCTTGATGGCAGACCCTCCATTTATGGTATTTTTCAAGAACAAATCTTTTTACGGCCTCACCCTAAATTCTTACCTGAAGTGCTGTCAGATTTTCATTTTAACCAGGCCATTCACCTGTCAGTATTTTTTCCTAAACCACATAAATATCAGCATGAGATCTCCTTTCATACTTTAGATGTGAGATGGGCATTGGCCTTTTCCAAAATTTCTTGGTCCTATCTAGATAAAATCACCTATGCTGTTTGCCTCCATCTCAGAAAGGTTCAAGGGGTCCACAATCTGAGTATATCATTGCTCGCTACAATGCAGCTGGTGCTTTACCTCCCCAAAGGATTATAGTACACTCTACCAGATCACAAGCAACTTCTACAGCTTTAATCAAGAACATTCCAGTGTCTGAGATATGCAGGGCTGCTACATGGGCCTCAGTGCATACTTGTTCTAAACACTATGCCTTGGTCCACACTGGCAGATCTGATGTGGTGCTTGGTTCTGCTATACTGTCATCAGTGTTAGACTCAGTTGTGAAGGTCCCTCCTCCCTGTGGGGATACTGCCCAGGAATCACCTAAAGTGGGACACCCACAGGGACACTACTCGAAGAAGAAGAAGAAGAGGTTACTCAGTAGCGGCAGTGGTGTCCGGAGCCCCGGGCCCTTTAAATCGCCACTGGAGCCCCGGGCGGTGCGGGTCATGCGGCCTGGAAGGGCTGGCTGGGGGATGCTCACCCCCAGCCCCGCCCCTTCCACCCGAGGCCCCACCCCTTCCGGGGACTGGAGCTGGCCCCAGCCCCGTACCAGTAAGTGTCTGGAGTTACTTTCACCCATGGCTGTAAGTGTGGGTCTTTGAGATATGCTCCTCTCTGGGTGCTCCACTACCCACTCTCCTTCCCCTCTGCTTTGGACTGTTCTTTGTTGGACATCTGGCTATAGAAAGCACTGAGGGGGGTGTGTGGGTGTGTGTGTGGCACAAGGTTGTATAGCGTTCATGCACAGGCCAAATGGAACTTGGTGCTCATGCACTGCTAATGGAAAACCTTGGATCAAAGGCTTGAGAGGTGCAAGTGCACCTGAACTAACTGAAGTGGCGCACCTATAGGGATGCATATCTTGAAGAACCACAGTTACTGAACAAGGGGAGTAACCTCCTCTTCCCAACCAATTGGTCTCTCAGACTTTGTGTCTCTTTTCTGAAGAATTAAGTTTAGTTGCAAGGGCGAAGATAGCAAAGGCTGAGGGTTACGTTTGTGTGTGATGGGTGAGTAGCTGCTACTTTTGTGTTCTTGGTGCTCATGCTGCTCAGGGGGTAGAGCTAAATTCTGGAAAAGTAACTTAATGAATTGCAGCCAGTGTAGAGAAGAGAGATCATCCTTCTGTGGCCAGAAATGCATGTTTTTGACCTGTTATGTAAACATACCCGCTCTTCTTAGTTGGTCAAATGTGACAAACAGCCCTTCCTCTTACTAAGTGCAATTCCATTGTAGTACAGGGTCCATGCAAGGCCCTTCGCACCATTTAAACCCTGTGTTAAGGGCTCTCTGCACTCGGTATCATAATCAAACCCATTGTTTTCACTCTGAAATATGCATTGAAGTCTGACATCCATCTCTGTTACTTGTATAACCCCATTACCGTAATATCTAGACACCTCCGAAGTATTTAATAATAGAGACATTTTAATTATTTTCTTTTTTGCTTTCCAGACAAACCTGTAAACAAATCCAGCTATGTCTGAAGGAATTAATGAGGTAAAGCAAAATTGAAGAAATAAGATTTGTGCTTAGTCCCATGGCCATTCACATTTTAGGCAGGAGTTAGCTCCATTACAGCTCTGGCTGAGCACCCCCTTGTGAATGGACACACTAGGCCACTGTATTGATTCTTCTTTTAACAGTAGATTCAAACACATTGTCTCTTTCTATCCTTCCCCTGGGGGTTTTCCATTCTCTGATCCTCTATGGGTTGTGGCTGAAAGCCTCCTCCTGTGTTTGTTACAATAGTTATGAGTCATTAACAAGTGTCTCCATTGTCCTGCTAGGGCAAGATTAGTCAATTGTTGATGGTCATTAAGGTCTCTTCCATTCAAGGACAGACACCAAGTACCATACCCCCTCCTCTTAATACAAGAGAGAGGATGTCAATCTATAGTGAAATACCTCAGTAAGGGTATAACCATACAGAGTTCATAAAATCAAACTGGAATTCATAAGTTCATATAGTCATAAGCTTCATAGCCTATGTCCAGCTCCTGTGAAAGATCTGTCTTTTGCATGTATAAACCTCTTTCTATTGTTCTGGTGGAATGGAAGGACTTCTGGGAGGTTCTAGTTGTGGAAGGAAAGGTGATCTCAGTAGGGACAATCCCCTGGAGAGGTTTAAGTATCAGGGCAGAAATCTTGACCTAGACTCTGATCTAATTAGGAGCCAGTGCAGATAGCAGAGAGACGGAGTGATGGGTTGATACTTTTCTTTCCCCTTGTGAGATCACTCTGAAATGTACATGGTCTGGATAGTTTCACAACTGTCCACAGCATGAGAGTTTTGTTAATTTCCCTCTGATACTGCTTTGGAAAGCTCTTAAATGCTTTTGAAATAAACCTTTCATTCTGGAGATATGAATGGGCCCCTTACTTGCCTGGGAATGCTTCCCATGGCAAGTAGGCAAATGGAGTTCTCTAGCTGTGGAATACAGGTGCAGAATAGCTCTAATTTTGGAACCATTTACAAAATGGGCCTGAGTTTAGCTGTGTGCTACAGTACTTTCTTCACATTAAAGTTGATGCGTCTCATCCATCCTGGTTTCCCTTCAATTGTTCTGTAAGACAGCCTTGAGTGCCTCTTTAGGGCACTCTCTACTGAATGGAGCCTAATATGGTTTTAAAATATTGATGAATAAAAGGTTAATTTTTAATTTCCCATCAATTTAAACTTGCTAATTAGAATTCAGCATGCTTTTATCCCAGAAACCTTCTGACACATGTGACTTAATGTGCCTGCACATTGAAATAAATATGATGCCATGGAATCTTATTTTGCCAGAGGCCAACACACTAGATTTATTAAAAGAAAAGGGCTTTGTGTAGTTCTAGGCATAATTACACCTCTCTTTAAACTATCTTCTCTTTTTACATTTTGATTCTTATTTATTCCTTGACTATCTTTCCATAATGCTCCTGCCATTGTACCAAACTGGCTAGGCGGCCAGCAAGATCTGTCTCCTGTGAACTTGTCAGTCTTGGCATTACTCCATTGATTCTGTATTTCTTATATTTATCATGAGTGCATTGGAACAATATTATCCCTGTGTAACCCACTTTAATTCAAGCTGACTTGTGCTTTTAGCTTTGGAGGTTTCCATTTCAATTCCTGGTGTTCACCAAGATGGTGGCTATCACACTTGCCTGCTCATTCTTGTTTTTATTATGATGAAGGAAAGAGAAGCTATCCTGTTAAACTGGGTTTAACCCAACTGAAATTCACAAATTCAAGAGTATATGTATGTATTCAGAAACGTGTTCATATATAACACTGAGGGACCAGTTCTGCCCCCAGGTGCAACTTCTGTTGATGTAAGTGGGTGCCATTCACTCCTGTTGACATCAGTAAGAGTTATGCCTGTGTATCAGATGATAGACCTGGACCCAAAACCTGACTGTCATTTACATTAAGCCCTTTACTCCACTCAGGTAGTGTATCTGCTGTAGACCAAGGATGGGCCTTATACTTGTTGGAAAGTAATTTCGATGCAAATAGGCAAAATATAATTTATGCCCACTTCAAAGCCTCCTTAATGTCAGGGTGGAGTAAAGGGGCTTGGTGAAGATAAGAATCCGACCCAATGAATTTAAGATGATGGGGAAATCCATTATCCAGTGGCTGGCACAGTGTGTGATCTGATTCTGCTGCCTGTCTGAGCTGTTACAGGGCCAGATTTAGTACATTTCATGTCCCAAATCACATTTCCTCTGAAGTGGGCATTGTTAGTTGCTGTTATGTTCAACCAGAAAAAGACACTGATCATGGTAATTCACTGAAATATCTGTTTTATTATTGGTTATTGTACCAGAGATCAGTTCAGCTTTGTATGTTCAACATCATATTAATACAAAGCTGTTTCATGTGATTTGAGTTACAGCTGTACCAATGCCCAAGGATAGAAATCAACTCTGTTGCTTTTGCCTCCCTCCTGTCTTCCCTGTGACTCTGTTACACAAGCTGAAATGATTGGTGAAGTTTGTACAGTTCTATTGCTTGTCAGACACAGCCAGCCAGGATGCTTCTGAATTCACATTTAATTTATTCATAGCACAGCATGCAGCAGGGTTGATGGCTGCAAGTTAATATGGTGTGCTTTAATGAGAGAACTGTTTGCCTCCCAGGTTTTGAGGTTTGTGCTAGTTTTATTTGTCAACCTGACCGAAGCGAGAGCCATAAGAAATCATAGCTCTACACTGAAATATTTTATTTACTTATTAAATGCTTTTGCCTGAAGACAAGTCAGTGAAGTAATTAAGTAGTAGCTTTTCCTATTTTGGAACATCAATTTTTTTCTATAATCTCTGCAGTTAACAATATGTCCCTGTCAGAGTTTTGGCTCACAAGTGTTGCTTACTTAAAATTTCCCAGTATTTTTAGATCTGCATTTCTCTCTGTCTTACATATCCTTCTTTTCACTGATGCTCGCATTTGGGGTTTTTATGCAGAAAAATGCGGCCATCCTAGAATAGGAAATGTGAATCTCAATCTTCTCTAGAGGTGGCTGAAAAATCCCAAAGAACATTTGGCCTCACTTAATTTTCAAACTCCAGTGGCTATGTTTCCATTGCAGATAGTTATCAGAGTTGGTGTGGTTGACTAAATTTACTACTCAGGTTTTTAACAGTGGCGAGTTCCTTCCCAGCAACTTGTTAGTATATCCTTAAGAAACTTGCTGTCTTTTCATTAACACAAATTTAGGTACATTACAGTGCATATTAACCTGGAACTGTCAGCTGGCTCATTCAGCCAACATTACAGAATATTGTTAAACACCACCACTTATTATAGCCACACCTTCCCCACTTTAGGAGTGGCGGGGGCACTGACAGGACACTTGACTCCTAGGCCTAGTTTACATGGAAAGTAGGGCCACTTTAACTAAAAGTGAGTTTTTAAAACTGATTTAATTAAACAGGTACAACTTTGTGTGTGGACACTCTTCCATCAATTTAAACCTGGCTTGTATCAGTTTAGCTTGCATTGCATGTTCAAGCTATACCAATATAAACCAAGTTTAAACCAATGTAAAGTGTCCACAGAGGTTTGCACCCGTTTAAATAAATCAGCGTAATCACATTTTAAGTACAGTCAGTGCAACATCTATATATAGACAAGTGTGTATTTGTTTAGTGGTTAAAGGAGGAGGTCAGTCTGAGATTGAGTTAAACACCTTTTGTAATGCCCAAGCTTCAGGCTATCAAACCCCCTTAACGCAAAGGTGTTTCACTCTATCTCGGATTGACCCCTCACTTTTTAAAGGCTTGCATTATGAAGCTCTAATAGCTACATGTATACACTCAGACAATGCTATGGAAAGCAAGGCATGTTAGAACTATTTCCCCTCACCCTAGTGTATTTAGGAATGCAGCCTTATATCAGTGTTTGCACAGCGATGGAACATGTCTCTAAGAAAATGTGTATTTCCCCAGCAGTTTTGTGCATTATTTCTGATGGAGAATTAGTCACCTTAAAGACTTTGTCCCAAATCAAGATGAAGAGTCAAAAATTAGAAACTTTTTGTGGGAGGAAAATTTCTGAAAAATTTTGTTTCAGGAGAATGAAAACAGAACTTTTGGGCTTGCTCATGGCTGCCTGACTGCATGGGCAGCTGCCTCCAGGGGCTTGCCCCTTCCCTGGGGAGTTGGGCAAGGGGCTCCCTGAGAAGCTGCCTTCCCATGTTGTCCAACTTTTCCAAGTTGCTGACTGCTCAGGGAGTCAGGTAGCTTTTGTAAAGAGAGAGGCGATAAATTGTTCTCCTTAACCACTGAGGACAGGACAAGAAATAATGGGCTTAAATTGCAGCAAGGGAGATTTAGGTTAGACATTAGGAAAAAACTTAATTGTCTGGGTAGTTAAACACTGGAACAAATTGCCTAGGGAAGTTGTGGAACTGGCATCATTGGAGGTTTCTAAGAACAGGTTAGACAAACACCTGTCAGGGATGGTCTAGATAATATTTAGCCCTGCCTCAGTGCAGGTGATCATCGATAGATGACCTATCAAGGTCCATTCTAGTCCTGCATTTCTATGAGGCAGCTAGTTGGGGAGCCAGGTTAGCTGGCTGCCTAGAAACTATTGAAAGTTTTGACAGAATTGACACATTCCCACAGAAGGCTTCAATTCTACATAGTCAGCATTTTTCTGAAGAAGTGTCCATCTGAAAATTTTCAAACAGCTCTACTCAGAATGTCCTTGATTTAAGGCATCTGCTCCCTTTCTCCCCATTTACCAGGAGGTAGGGGTAGGGAAAGGGAGTGTATGTTTGGAATGTACCAGTAAACATCTTTATGTTGGGAACCAGGATGAGCAGATTTGTGTGCAACCCTTTAATGAAAGAGACTGCAAACTGGATAGAAATAAACTTCTATTTGAAAATACTCTGCCACCAAGAATTATTCTTTACAAGACAATAAGCTAGCCTTGTTGTTAATTCAGCCTACAGAAGGCACAAGTCACAACTGACCTTCCTTGAATTTCTTACAATTGAGACTAAAAGTGTGTCTGCAGCGCCGTGCTGGGGGAAAACGAGAAGTCCGTTCAAGCAAAGTCTGGACATTTGCGCACATGTGCGCATGCGCACGCGCGCACACACACGAGAGAAAATAATAACCTTTGTATATAGGCGCACACTGTTTTCCTAGTAAAACTATTCCCTCCCCCTTGTTTTATTTAAAAAAAAAAAGCCAAACAACAAAAAGCTAGTCCACTAACACATGGTGTCATCACAACACAAGCCTCACAAAAATTCAAAGGGAAGAATTTTTCACTCATGTCAAGAGCAGGCTGGAGGGTGGGTAAGAACAGAACAGTGCTGGCCTTGGGCTCCAAACAAGAGCCATCTTGCAGATGCAGAACAAGATGGCTCAGAGGGCTGCTGACTGTGATTTGCTTCTTCTTAGATCACAAGCTGCATATGCCTCCAGCAGCATATGTGAGGCGACTGGGAGGGTATGCCCCTTGCTTGCCATGGTGTGTGAACCAGAGCTCGAGCCTCAACATTCCTCCTGGTGGTCTTTGGAACACTATGGAGAGAGATTCTTTGCCTCTTATACCAGTAGAAAAGGCTTTCCTCTAATATTTAGGGCTGCATCCAGAGTGTAATCTGAGATTAATGGGTATGTAGTTGGCAGATGGGAGGGTAATAAACCAATAGCAGGTGCCAGGTGGTATTTCCTAACCCAGTAGGGGTCTGGCAGCTGGATTTGTTTCCTGTTGATAAAGAGTTAATGGAAACACCTTAATTTAAAAGACTTCTCCCGATTCAGGAAATATTAGAGGTGTAAGAAGTTTGCATTTTTTACTAACCTCCAACTGTGCAAGAAAGAAATTAAAACACTTAGAAGGCCCGATCCAGAGACAATGAGAGTCTTCCATTCATTTCAATGGGGTTTGGATCAGGCCCAAATTGCATGCAGGTTTGCTTTTTTTAAAATATATTCACCATTGAATTCAAAAGCAATTGGGGGAGGGGGAGAGGCTCAGAAATTCTTGACTCGTCGTTTCCTGACTCGCCTTTTCTAATTGCAGATATTGTTGTTTTGTATTACAGTAGCACCTACCTATCATACTGTGCTAGGCACTGTACAAATAACGCATATACTCGTTCATAAGCCGAATTTTTTAGTAAAAAAGAAAAGCATCAGAGAAGGGGGTCGGCTTATGAACAGGTTTAGAGAGGGGGAGAAGTGGGACACAGCCCCTCCCCCCAACAGAGGGGGCAAGGAGAGGCAGCATAGCTAGCAGAGCCAGAAGGGAAGAGTTGGGGCCAGAGTCTCTCCTCTTCTGGCCATGCTGCTCTCCCTAGCCTCGGAAGCAGCTGCAGCTCCGGGTTTGGCAGGCTGCAGCTGTGCCGCCCAGCCTGCCGGAGCTGCTCCGGCCGGGCCAGAGAGATCCTCCCCTGGCCCACCCCAGGTAAGGTGGGAAGGGGAGAGTGTGGGGGGTCCCGGGCTAGGGGTGGGGTGAGGCGGGATTACACAGGGAGGGGTCATGTGGGGAGGTCCTGGGTTAGGGGAGAGGTCATGTGGGGGGTGGTCACGGGTTACTTCCCTGACCCCCAGCTTCTTCTCCCCCCCCCCAAAAAAAAATTTCCCCACCAGTTGTTGTCCTGGCCCGGTCAGGGTAAACTGCTGGCAGGCCAGGACATTTTGTTTACTTAGGTTTACCTCTGTGCCTGTGGACGCTCGAGGTAAACAAACCGTCTCAGCCCGCCAGCAGCTTATACTGATGGGCCGTGAGCCAAAGTTTGCTGACCCCTGAATTATAGGGTCAGCTTACGAATGGATCATAAAAATTTGCCATTTTTGCTTATCCATCTTGGTGGGGGGGGGGGATCAGCTTATAAATGAACTGGCTTATGATCGAGTATATATGGCACTTATCAAATGACACTCCCTGTTCTAAAGAGTTCACCATTTAAATCAATAGGACAGACAAAGGGTTGGAGAAAAGAAATGTATTATAATTTATTCTCTCCATTAGATAGATGAGGAGCAGAGGTGCAGAGAGATTTAGTGACTTTCCCAAGATCACACAAGATGTTTGTGGCAGAGATGGGAATCTAAATCTCCTGTGTCCCAATTCAGTGCCTTAACTACAAGCTTGCCCTTCCTCTCCCATATAGGGAAAACAATAGGGCAAGATTCTGTATAACAGGGTTTGAATTTCTACCAAGCAAGCTGTGTGGCAACAGAATGGAACCAACAATTCCAAAGACATCTGTAGAAATACCTTACCCGTTTGCTCCTAGGTTTCCATACTCCTGGCCAAACATCTCCTCACACAGCTTGGCTGCATAATGATGACCCACAGGACATAATTTCAACTCCCAGAATGAAACCAACTCCACATCTTTCTGGTTGAATTAAAAGTTCAGTTGTTAGCATGTGATTAACACTGAAAAGGACACATACAAAATGATGCAGAGTCAGGTTTGTTTTTTAAACTGTGCATACGATAGTTGCTACCCTCTTCACTGAAATGTAGCCACCTGTGAGGTGGAATGTGGCAGCTGTTTGTCATTATGCAGCAGTTCTTCCCAAGAGATAAGAGCAGGCAGTGAGTTGTAATAACAGTATTCTATCCCCTTGAAAATGACAGTTGTACTGTATTTATTATGTATTTTTTCACAAGCTTTAAGAACTATAGGAAGCTTCTACCTTTCAACTCATGTAGTCCTTATCCTGAACCTGAGTTTCTCCTGTGCTGTTGACACATTGGGCAGTCCAGTTTGTCAACTGATTATGGTTGCCTGTTAGTTGTGATATTTCTTCACAGGTGATGCCAGGATACATTCAGTATCCTCCTCTGTCACTATCTTCTGCCAGTTTTTTCTTGGCCTTCCTTACCTTCTCCTTCTTCATTCGTGCACCCAAATCAATGCTTAGCGTGTCTCCCATCTTCCGTACGGCATATGTCCGAACCACCTGAGCCTTCTTTCTTTGATATTTGCTAATGTCCTGCTATGTCAGCTCCCTTACTCTCGCATTTGTTGTTATGCCATGAAATGTGTAATGTCTTCCTCAGCCATCTGTGATGGGCAGCCCTCCAACCTTTTTTTTTTTTTTAAAGCCATTATCATTAGCCAAATCTCTGCTCCATATAGTAGCATGCTTGCTACAGTCACATGACATAATCCGATTTTTTAATTTGGTGTGGAGACCAGATGCTGTTCATCCTTCCAGAAGTTTTTTTTGCTAATCTTGTATGAATATCCTTTATTGCAGACACCTTCAAATGTCATCATGTAGTTCAGATAGCAGAACTTTTCTACCTTTTTGATTTCTTTTCCATCCACATACACCTTTGCATCTGTTCTCTAATTTTCTACCTTTATAATGTTGGATTTCTCTACATTTACTTTCAATCCAATTTTTGCTGTTTCTAGTTCTACCTAAGATGTAAGGGCAATCATTCTATTCCACGTCCTACTTAGTAAAAGTCAAGGTCATGTAACTCATCTCCACTAACCATTTTAAACTGTCCACAATGCCTTTGTTGTCCACTTCATCAACCAGCCTATTGATAATGCAAGGAGGATTGGTACAACGCACACCCTTGTCTAACACCGGTCATAGTATCAAACTACTCACCTAGGCCTGTATCTGATCTTCCATCATATAAACTCTCTATTATGTTGATCAGCTTGTCTGGTATCCTATAGCTCCTGGCAATATTCCATAGGGTGTCTCTGCAGACACTATTGAACACTTTCTTAAAGTCAACATTTATTAAGATAGTTTTTTGCCAAGCAGTAGCTTTTTGATGATCGGCCAAACAGTGAATGGGTTCACAAAATGATCTGCCTGGATGGAATCCAGCCTGTTCTTGTAAGATTTCATCCACTGCCGCCTTTATTCTATTATTCTATTTAGCATAACAGTAGCACAGGACTTGCTCAGGATTGATAGCAGTACAATACCTCTCCAGTTCATGCACTGAATAAAGTCACACTTTTTGGCAATGCCATGATGATAGTCTTTCCAGTCTTGTGGCACTTAAACTTTATCAGTTAGCTGCTCAATCAGAATTAACCCACCCCCAGCCTTTTAGTTGAGTACTGTAAACCCCAGGAGCTTTCCCCTATTTGAGACCTTTAATAACTCTTTAATTTCATCAGGTGTTGTTGGTTCCTCTTTTTTCTAAATTAGCATTGGCATTTCTCTCAGACCTGTGCATGATCATCAGTTCTGGACAGTTTAATATGGAATGGAAATGTTCTGTCCATCATCTGGCTTGTTGTTCATGTGTTTTCAATATCTGTCCATGTGGCAGTCTAGTTATTTGTGAGAGAGCTTTCACTAGTCTATACAGCTGCTTGATGTCGCCCCTCTGTGTGCCTGCTTCTGCAGCCTTCTTCTGAACCCAGGCATTTCTATCTTGCCTGCCTCTCTTCATTTTTGTCTTTTTTGCTATATCTTACATCTGCCTCTGAGTTCTGTCAGTGTCTTGCACTATTCCTTCTTTTTCCCTTCAGAATTTTCAGCTTGTCAGTTGCTGTCCATGTTCCAGATATAATCCATGCATCTTTCTTCCAACCTCTTCGGAGGCCCACTACCTCCTCTGATGTATTGACTACTGCCTTCTTCCAGTTTCACCATCTGTCTTCCAGACTTTCATCAGCCTCACCCTGTACAACACTGAAATAGTTGCTAAGTGCAGTCTGATCTGCATTTCTTTGTCCTTGAACTTCTCTATTGCTATAACACTTTTTGTTCATTTTTGTAATCTTTGAGTTTAAGTTGTAATGGGGCCACACTACAAGATAATGATCAGAGCCAACGTCTGCTTCTCTGCTGACTGACTCTCTCTCACTTCTCCACCCCCCCGTGAAGATGCATATCTCTTAGGTATACACACATGATATATCTGGTTGATTGTCACATTGTCCGGTAATCTTATGTGATCTTACCCTCTTATGCTGGAAGAGACTGCCTCCTGTCTTTGGAGTGTTTTTACCACAGATTCAACAGCTGTTTGCTGCTAGCAGTGGATAGCATCCTAACTGATGTGCTCATGTTTCCTTCCCAGCCAGGAGAGTTGTTGCCAATTTGTGCATTGAAGTCATCTATCATCAACTTGATGTCATAGTTAGGCACGTCATCCAGTACTTGCTGCACTTGGACATGGAATATATCCTTTTCACTGTCACCAGCTGCATTTGTTGGTGCATATACTTTGGATTATTATATTCTTTGCATGGTTTTTTTTTTTTAAAGCCTGACTGTTGTTCTGTTGTTCACTGACTCCCAAGCCAGTAGTGTCTTTCCTGTGATGTTATCCAGTATAATTCCCATACTTCTTTCATGTGTTCCTGTTCCTGAGTATAAGATGTTAGCACCATCAGACCCCATTTTTCCACTTCCTGCCTATCTCATCTCATTAAAAGAATGTTAAGATTGCAAAGCAAGCACTCAGAAATTCAAAAATGCCAGTGTGACCCCCTATGGAAGGCTTCATGGTCCTACCCACACCCTGTCCCAGAAAGGAGAAGTGGAGGTGAATCCCTCAAGCGGCCTAGAGTGGCTGCGTCTCATGCAGCCAATCAGAGAGAGGCTGCAGGGAGCAGCCATTTCAGGCCCAGCAGCCCCATATAAGAGGAGCTGCAGTGCAGCTCAGAGGGCAGTTGCTGCCTGGAGCTGGAGGAGTGTGGATGGGGTTCCTGGCTGATTGAAGAAGCTACAGGACTCAAGTTGAACACCCCCAAAAACTAGGAATGCAGAAATAGTGGCCACCTGTGAAAATTTTGGTTGAAGTAACTAGCAACCATAACTTGTGGTTAAAGTACAAGACTAAGACTCTGAAATATTGGGTTCAATTCCTGGCTCATCGACACATTTCCTCTCTGACCT
Source organism: Platysternon megacephalum (assembly GCA_003942145.1). Classification (NCBI taxonomy): domain Eukaryota; kingdom Metazoa; phylum Chordata; order Testudines; family Platysternidae; genus Platysternon; species Platysternon megacephalum. Next base: position 5,880,215 of record QXTE01000029.1, read on the forward strand.
TGGACAAGTCACTTAGCCGCTCTGTACCTGAGTTCCCCATCTGTGTAATGGTGATACTTCCCTTCCCCATCTGGATATAGTCATTATCTGAGGTACTCATATACTTCAATTATAGTGATGATAGAAGTGCAGATCAACATAAGGAGATGGAGCATCCAGTATATTGCAGATCTTGAAGGCAGCATGTCTAACTGAGGACTATTACACAGCTTACATTTTATAAAGACTTCCTAATCATTATATTTATCTTCTAGTGCTAAGGATTCAAATCCACCCACACTGAAAACCATGAAATCTCATCTATCTAAATATCATTTTGTAGTTGCAGGAGCAAAGTCATAAGAACATTTGTTTCCTTTGGCTCGTTTTCAAACAGGGAGACATCACTTTATCAAACTGCCTTTATTAGTACTTTAATTCAGCAAACAGAGATTGCTAAGTAAGATTCACTTTCTAGCCAAAATGTCAATCAAAACTACATGCGCCATAGACTACTGTACAAGTTAACATTTTAACATCCCTATTGTAGTAATTATTCTGAGCATTATTCTTTATGACGCACAGAAAGGGGAGGACATTACATTGAGGCCTCTAGACTCTAATTTTCTCCCTCCAGCACTGTACTCTGCAGTTATCTCCTTTCCAGAGGGGGGCTACCTTTATTGGGCATTGGACTGCCACAGTAGAGGGCAGGGAAGGTTCAAAACAGCCTTTGCTTATGTGAACAGATGATTGGAATGAGCTGATGAATGGCTGGAACAGATGATTTGACTGAGTGATGATTTAATAGGAAACCAAAGTTCACATATTGGCGAAGCTGTTCTGTGATGGGTGTAGGTGTTACGGCTATTTTGTTCACTCTTCTTCTTCTGCCTGCACTGAGGGGCAAATTCTTCCCCTGCCACCTCTAGAGGCTCCCTTGGCAGAGAACCAGTGCTGTTTTGCTGCACAAGGGCAGGCAGGCCTCCAGGGCACCACGCAATGGGTATTCCCTCCCTCACTACGGCGCACAACTTGCCAGAGGGCTCCACCACAACAACATGCCAGTGGGAATGGGGGGAAACAGGTGGGAATGAATTTCAGGATGGGCAGGAACAAGTGATCTGCTGCTGCATAGATCCTCTTATTCCCACTTGCTCTCATGAGGATTCATAAGGAGCTGCAGAGTCTACTGTAGTCACTGGGCCGTAGTAGCTTCAACAGAGTGGGAGAGAAGTTTGAAGGATTCTACTTCCCTACTTGCCAGTGCATCTGATGGGGGCCAGGTACAGAAGATATGTCCTGTGTGCTTAAGTTATGGCCAACCAATTTGAGGATGGGATACTGAAAACTCATGGAGCTGCTATGGAGGGGCTTCCAGAAATTCCTGTGAAGCAGAAGATGGGCTTCTACTTTTTTTTTTTTTATTAATTTTTTTTATTTATTAGGGCTTTGGGGCCTTCTTACCCTGTTACCCTCATGGCAGAAGTGGGAGCATAAAGCCCTCAGGGGAACTGCAGGGTTTCACCCATTATTTATTACTATGAATGTGTGCTTATTAAATTGGCCTAAATTGAGTGGTGTGAATCTCTCACTCAATCTAATCGTTCTTGGAGTGCATCATTTACTCCCTTGTGCATGTGCGAGAGATGGTAGTAAAAAATGATCAATGCCAGTGCCTCAGGATTTGGCTCTCCTTAGTTTATTGTATGTGCAGGCACCCAGTAAGATTATTGCAATATATTACTATACCAGAGTGCCTCTGAGAGATCCTTTTGTGAGACACTGTTTCAGTGTATGTTTTAGTAAGGAAACTGTCTCTCTGATTTGGGATAGAGTGAACTAGTTCAAATAAGACAAGAACCAGCCTGAATCTTCGCTTTGGGAAGGGGCTGGAATTTTTATTTTTATATATAGATAGATAGATAGATAGATATAAAATTTGGACAGCTCAATTGGCAGTACTTGAAATACACCAGGACAGCACTGTATTTTCGTGTGTTTAGACCAGAGCTGGGCAAATTACGGGGCCCATGGGACTGTCCTGCCCAGCTCTTAAACTCCTGGCCCGGGAGGCTAGCCCCTGGCACCTCCCCTCCCCCGCAGCCTCGGCTGTCCCCCCTCCCCCGCAGCCACAGCTCGCTCGCTTCGCTGCTGGCACAATGCTCTGGGCGGCGGGGCTGTGAGCTCCTGGGGCAGTGCAGCTGCAGAGCCCGGCCTGACTCGGTGCTCTGAATTGCGTGGTGGCGGCGTGGCCGGGCTCCAGCCAGGTGGTGCGGCTGTAGCGCCGCCAGCCACAGGTGCTTCAAGCAGCGCGGTAAGGGGGCACGGAGCGGGGAGGTTGGATAGAGGGCAGGGGAGTTCGGGGTGGTGGTCAGGGGTGTGGATAAGGGTCAGGGGGCGAACAGGGGGTTGAATGGGGTCAGGGGTCCCAGGGGGACAGTCAGGAATGAGAGGAGGGATTGGATGGGGGGGCTGTCAGGGAACGGGGGGTTGGATGTGGCAGGAGTCCCGGGGGGGGGGCAGATAGGAGGTGGGGGCCGGGCCATGACCCCCTCCCCTAACCGGCCCTACATACAATTTACGAAACCCAATGCGGCCCTCAGGCCAGAAGTTTGCCCGCCCCTGGTTTAGACTGAGAGCTTTCAAAATTCAGTAGTCTCTATTCACAGGGTTTCATACACCTCCAAAGTTTCACTTTCGGCTTGGGTTCAGACAAATGCAAAATCTTAAAGAGAAACTACTCAGTCAAATCCATTGAGTTTCACCTGGTTTTGTGACAAAACAATGCAAATTTGTCTTTTGCCTGATTTCACTCCAAACCCAGAAGTCAACCCAGAGATGTTCTCATTTGGAATCAGAAGCACTTGAAAGAGTGTCAGATCTCAGCAAATCTTTCGGTGAACATGGTCTGAGTTGTGTTGAGGTTGCAGCATAACATGAAACCAATTGACTTTTGCTTAATTATTTTTGAGCTTTATTGGGAACATTTCCCAGAGTTGCAGTTCTAATGCTCATATAAACATCTCAGTATATGAAGCTTATCTGACCCAATGTTTAAAAATGGGTGCAAGCCTCACAATTCATATTGTGACAAAGCTCTGTCCTTATCTCCATGGGTCCTGTGTTTCCTGACGGATTTCGCTAGCCTCAGAGGCTCACTGTGACCCTCCCCTTAACCCTTCTCTCTCTAGAGACAAGGGAGCCATTTTCATCATAAGCCAGCGAGGGAGGTGAGGAGAAGCTATCCTCCCTTGCACAGTCTCTGTTGTCTCCCAGTCTGGTGATTAATCAGGGGACAAAGGGGGGGGGAGCCCAGGCCCAGGCCCACCCTCTACTCCGGGCTCCAGCCCAGGGACCCTAATAGTATCAGCTATGGTAGCTGACCTTTTAGGAACAGGACACATACAATTCCCTGGGCTACTTCCCCACAGCAGCCCCCACTTCCTTAAGCTCCACTTCACCCTACCTCAGGGCCTCCTTCCTTGTGCCTAATATGGTGTCTACAGCTCAGTCTCTCCAACAGCAAAACTTCTCACAGCTCCTGACATGTGCACCCACCTGACTAACTGGGAGGCTTTTTAACTATTTCAGCCAGCCCCTGATTGGCTTCAGGTNTGCACCCACCTGACTAACTGGGAGACTTTTTAACTATTTCAGCCAGCCCCTGATTGGCATCAGGTGTCCCAATCAACCTAGCAATCTCCACTGCCTTCTGGAAAGATCTTAATTGGCCCCAGGTGTTTTAATTGACCTGGAGCAGCTGCCATTTACTTATACTGGTACCAAGGATTTGTTTAACCTGGGGCTCATATATCTATCTACCGTTACTTTTCTATAGCCATCTGGCCTTGCCCCGTCACAATATCCACCTCTGAACTTCACCAGAGTCTGAGGTTTTCGTTTAGTTGGGATTCTTACTTTTCTGGGAACTGACTACAGTAGTTCTAGGCTGAGAGGCGGTTTGGCCAGTGAGTAGTGCATTGGACTGGACCTGAGACCGGGGTTTACTCCCACCTCTGCCACTTGTCTGCTGGGTGACTTTGGGCAGATCACTTCACCTCTTTATGCTGCCATTTTTTTCCTGTTTGTAAAGCGCTTTGAGATCTACAGAGGAAAAGTGCTATGTAAGAGCTAGCCGGTAGTAGTGCTGAAATTCATGGTACAGTCAGGGCAATGTGTATAATGCACATGTGCTTACTTAAGAGGCTCTATAGTACACTTTTAAAAAATAAAATCTATTTATGGTGATTTTATTCACAAAAATGGCCATTTTGCTGCCATCTTCAGCTCATCCAGCTGTCATTTTGCCAGCATCTGCATATTGTGCTATACCTCATGCACAAGAAGAATCCTGTGCTTCAGTGGTTTTCCTATGCTTGTTCCTATGATGCTGGCTTCTGCCTTTAACAGTATCCTTCTGAGATTCTGCAGACTAGCCCTGAACCTCTGCACTGTGAGCAGTCCCATTGCCCAAATGAAATTCCCTTGCAGGGAGGCAGAGAGGCATCGCTTTGGCAATTGGGAGCTATGGGTGACGAGCTAAATTTCTCTGAACCATGGGTAGGGGTTGCAGCAAAGCGAATGGATGTTGAGGGAATATGGGAAATCTGAGAGGGCGTGGCAACTGCCATCCCAGGCTCCAAAGACCCCAACACCTATTACACAGCAGAAAATCTGCACAGTTGTAACTAACAAGCACATTGTGATGTATTTTTTATTACTATTGGCATTAAACTGAAGGTTATTCAATGATTTAATAATCCATTAACATTGCTGTGTAATTGCCAGTTTGCCCCAGAATGAAGCATTGCCACATACACTGCGAGAGGGCCTTGTTGTAGGATTTTGGTCTAGGAGGTTGTGCTGTGCTAGTGTGACTAGAATATGGAGCCTTACTGGCAGTGCGGATGTTTTGAACATTTTAAAAAGACAAGATCAAAATAATTTTGTGGTAAGACAGTTCCTGCCTTTAGAACCAGCTAACCTGTAATCTTTTGTTAATAGCAACAACAATGAAATATAAACAAACAAGAACATGTGTTTTACCATAAAGAATATTTTGAAAACTCCAAGCATATTAATAAAAAAATAAAATATACAGGAAGACACCAATTCTGCATCTCAGTTGGCAATCAGCCATTATGGACATTGAGTTAGTGACATACTTTAATTAGCTATAATTCATATTTTATAATCATGGTTTAGAAAATTTGTGATGCGCTTGTTATGAAGCAGACTTGCATCTTTATGTATGCATTTGTATGGTACAAAAGTCGTTATTGCAACAGAAGCTCTCCATATAGTGTAAAATCACATTATTTATGACATGCTTTTTGTAGTCTGACAAAGTGCTTTCTTCCTGTCTGCACTTTATAAGCAGAAAGAATGCAGTATCCATTTATGTCTATTTGCACTGAATACCAGCTTTAAAGAAGAAAACATTAAGGCAAAAACGTATATCATTCCTTGCACATAATGATCATTTCAATGGGAGTTAGGCACCTAGCCTGCTTTGGTGATTTAGAAAATCCTATTAGGTATCTATTTACATTTTTGTGTGTCCATTTACATCTTCAGGCTCCTAAGTATCTTTGAAAATATGGCCTTTGGGAAACTGTCTTATTGAAGTCCATGAGATTTAGGCTCTGAAGTGCTTAAGTCACTTTTGAGTGCTCCTAAGTCACTTAGGTCCAGATTCACAATGGTCCTTAGATGCCTAACTGCCCTTTTACGTACCTTTGTCTCACTGTTGGTCACCACCGACATTCTCAAAAGTGACGCTCGGCTGCTGCCTAAGTCCCTGCTGGTCACCATTTGCCACCCCTCAGCTAATAAATTGCTCGGAGCCCTAGCTCAAGTTGAAGTCCTGATGGCCCGAAGCGGGATTCTCAAACCAGGTGGTGGAATGCCTGTCTCACCAGGGGCCCAGGTTGTGTGGGCATGCTCTAAGCGTGCCTAGGGCCTGACACCTATTTCACTCTGCATCATAAGGGCTGGATGGAGGAGGGGGCGTGAAGGGAGGCAGCACAACACCTGCACACAAGACAGCTGGGGGTGGGGTGGGATTGGGGGGGGGGGGGGGACAGCAGCCAATATGAGCAGGGGGGGAATTTTTCAAAACTTTTTTTGGGTGGGGGGAGCGAGTGTGGATGAGTCTCACCTGGCCTATGAGAGACTTGGGTTCAACTCCCTGCTCCAGGCCTTGCAGAGTAGAGATTTGAATCTCTCATCCCAGGTGAGTGCCCTGGGATATTGTGGAGTGTCTCTGCCTCTGTTTTTTTATTAATGGGATGGGAAAACTGGGCATGTGCTACCTTAGTGGCTGACCTGGCTTAGGCTCCTAACTCCAGGAAGGGGTTCACAGCTGAGGATCCTGAGTGGAGGAAGGTGTCTATCTCAGGCACCAGGTCAGCCACTTTGGTGCCTAAGTTCCCTGCCCCGAAGCCCCTCCTCTTTCCTCTGCATTTCACTCCTGGCTGGTTTAGGCAGCTCCCCACTCATTATGCAGGCCTCTAAGGATCCCTTTCTTAGGTGCCCAGCTGTCCCGAGGCATTGCTGGAGGAGCCTGGGCGCCTAGCCTAGGGCTGAGGGTTACACTAGGCAGCAGGACGCCTAGGGGTGAGGCATTGCAATGGTGAATGGAGCAATACCAAAGTACTGCTGTGGATCTGGACCCTTGATGCTTTTGAAAATTGTATCCAATGTGCCTTAAACCAAATGTTTATTTGCATACCACTTAATAAACATTCAGAAAATTTCTCTTATAGCCAGGGGAGCAAATTCTGATCTCACTTACACTAGTAAGTCTGGAGGCGGGTAACTCCACGAAGCTACTCTGGATTTAAACCAACGTGAGATCAAAAGCTGACACTGTAGTTTAACTCTTTAAGTGTACTCGCTAGATAGTAGAGAAATTTGTTTGCAAAACAAACCCTAACTTAAAATGGATTCACCACTGAAATTCTCAGAAACAGGCATCAACTATCGTGCTGCTGTGCAAATATTCACAGCTGTGATGCTTAATCCATACAGCTTTTTGAGGATGTTGAGGAAATAGTTACTGCAGATATAACTGATACTGCAAATCCTTACTCACACAAGCAATCCCATTGATTTCCCCATAGTTTGTTCGGCAAGCTCATTTTCATTAACCAGGCTTATTAGGGTCAGAAGGATCTCTCCAATGCTTCCCTCTCAAACTCAGTTTTGTAAAACCAGAGGAAATCTGAGAGAGTCTCAAAGTCCCTTTAACTAACACATGATGGGATTTCCATATGATTTGACTGCTGCTGTGCTTATTGCGACATTTACAGTTTTAGATCCTATTTAATAAGCTTAATTCCTGTTCGTCAGAAGGTGGAGATGGATGGCAGGAGAGAGATCACTTGATCGTTGCCTGTTAGGTTCACTCCCTCTGGGGCACCTGGCATTGGCCACTGTCGGTAGACAGATACTGGGCTAGATGGACCTTTGGTCTGACCCGGTACGGCTTTTCTTATGTTCTTAACTCTGTAAAAGAGACCAGTGTTAAGTACAGATGTTAACCATACAATGAGCACAAGAGCTACGCATGAAGCTCTCATTCTTGAAGCCAGTGAGACTAGTTTCACAAGAATACGGTAGTTGGGTGAGTAAAGGTTTTCAGAATGAGGCCCTTCATACAAAGGCAAGACCAGGGGCCTAGTTCCAATCCTGTCTATGCACAGAACATAATGGAATGTCTAAGGGTTATTCTGGCAGTGAAAAATCTTTGCAGAGAAAGCTAAACTTGACAATAAGGATTAGTATCTGGACGTGTTAGATTTTAGAAGTTTACAAATAATGTGATTGGCTTCTACAGCTCAAATGTTTATGGGCAGACCAACAAGGGCTTTATTTTTCACAAAACCTAAAAGTTACTCAAAATGAAGCAAATCCCTGACTTACTGTGCACCAACTGGAAGAAAGGCAACAGGAAAAAAATTAACTATGACAAACATTGTCCAGTCTGGCACCTGATCCTATGTCTATATTTAAAATGCTACAGTGGCACAACTGTAACACTTCAGCATAGACACTACAGGTGTCTCCCCTCAGCATAGGTAATCTACCTTCCCAAGAGGTGGCAGCTAGGTCAATGGAAGAATTCTTCTGTCAACCTAGTGCTGTCTACACCAGGGGTTAGGTTGGCTTTACTACATCTCTTGGGTGTGGATTTTTCACACCCCTGAGAGACGTAGCTATGCTGATGTAACTTTTCAGCGTGAACCAGCTCAGAACAGAACAGAACTGTGTGAAGCAGCTTCTATTGTTCTGTAAAGATCTGGAGTGTGGCTGCAGAGGCCAAAGATCATTCACCATTTTGCAAGGGAGGTTTCTGGACTGCAAGGGATAGAACAGAGTAAGTGGCAGGCTGTAGCTTACACCACAATATAATAATAAAAATAACTTAATTGTTAAGTACAAGGTCACCTCGCCTTAATAAGAACAGCACAACAATTAGAAAACAGCCAGAGTCTTTACTGTTGCAACAGGGTAACAAACTGACAGTCTGGGTGTGGGCAGATCCCTGCCAGTGACTTGACCTGAAATACCTGAGCTTGCCTTGGAGAGCTATATGGGAAAGAAGACCCCAAGCCCGTTTTGGCTGTGATAATTCGGCTGAGATACTATGGTGCTCTATGCTTATTAATGCCAAAGGAAAAGGTGACCGCTCGATTAGCAAGGAACAATAAAAGAATTTGTATTGGTGTCAGCAAAATCCTACCAAATATCAGATCCCCCAAAGTTGCCAGTTGCAGGATTATTGCAGACATCAGCATTGTCAAGGTTTCCAAGCCCAGGCAGCATCATATTACAGCCACAACATACTCCTGCTGGAGAGAAATGTGTTAGCAGGTGTGACCAGAGAAAACCTGTGGGATGTTGTTTATTTCAGTCTTGAATGTAAGTGATTCAGTTAATTTGAAAAGTGTTTAAAATATATTTACCAGTTTATATATTAACAGTGGACACAGGAATTAAGTAGCTAAAATTGATGTGGTGGGAGGATAAGGATAGGCATCAAATTACATGTACATAGATGCTGGGAGTGCATGAGCACCCCCTAGCTTGAAGTGGTTCCCATCATATACAGGGTTTACAGTTTGGTTCCAATGGCTCTCAGCACCCCTCTTACCCTCCCTACACACTGTACAAATTGTTCTAGCACCCCTGGACATGTATATTTCTGACTATGCAAATGATATGTTGATGTAATTTTAGCAGGAAGCAACTGAGGTAATGCTTGTATTAAGCTATGAACATGCCCAGTGTGCAAACTCAGTCAGCTGAGTGCTAAAATTAATTGAATGGAGTGCTCTTTGTACTTGACTGCTTATTAAACGTTATTGACCAGATCTTCAGCTAGTGTAAATTGGCATTACTCAGTTGAAGTCAATCCTTTTACATTTTGTGAATCTTTTCTTGTTGCACTCCTGTTTTTCAAAATGGAATTATGATTGCTTTCTTCGTATACCTTGGGGCACAGAGGATGTACACCAAGCAATGCAACTCACTGCTTGACTTGTTTTACAATCCTACCTATTATTTCTCTGTCACTCGCTTTCTCAACATTTTAACTATTTTACAAGGTGGTTTTTATTTTAATTGGCTAGTTGAAATAGCATCAAAGCTACTCTTTTATGTTCACAGAATATTGTTTCAGAAACGTCTCATGAGATCTTTTGTAGTTTGATACATTTTTTTCTTCCATTCTTTGTCAAATCCTGGGCTTTCACGCTCAAAACTAATTGGATATTTATATGGCTATCAAGAATATCCAGAGTTATAATTAATGATGATGAAAATTTTGGAAGGGATATTAAACCTCATGCTTCAGGGCTTAAGCCAGTCTCTAACTATTAGAGATCTGGATGAGACCTAATATGGAGGCAGGTTATCCCTCATCTGCCTGCTGTTCCTGCACCTTCCTCTGAAACATCTGATTCCAGCCATTGTCAGAGACTGGATACTGGGCTAGATGGTCTTCAGGTCTGATCCAGTTTGATAATTCCTGTGCTCTGTTGTCATGATTTCTCCATGTCCAGAGGCTGAAATAAAAGCAGAGAGGAGCTCATTCACTTCTCCCTGGCTTGGCTAAGCAGTGCTCCCCACGTCTCCCCTTTCGATGTGCAGTGAGCATTCCCCTTTCTGTTTCAATCTACTTTCACCACTACCCACACCTCAATTATGGAAAATTAAGAAGTAGCACAAGTCACCTCTCACTTGTTCCCATTGAGTAGTCATCAAATGGTTTGGTTTATTTTTTGTTTGTACTCAAGATTTCCTTTTCATATTGTATGCATTACTCCACTGCTGTCCTTCACAAATCCATGGCACGCCACTTGCAATAGACCTTTTGCCCATTGTCTTCTACTCCTGGTAACAGCAGGTTGCAGATGAGTATTTTGTGGCAAAGATCCTGTCATGTGATGTTCCATGGTTGTCTTAACCCAGGGTAGTCAATTTTTTTAGTCAAAGTCTAAATGTCTTGGTCAAGGTATAATCAAGGTCCAGATTCCAGAGAAAATAATAAAGATAAGTAAATAAAAAATGTAGGGGGTCTGTTCAAAAGCAGCTGCTAGTCTGGATTTGGACAGCAGTCTGCCTATTGACTACCCCTGTCTTAATCCTTTTCCTCCTGCAACATACATATAGGGTCCCGGTTTTACAATTTCTACCCCTGTACATACTGTTAGGAAGGACAATTTACAGTGACTAATGAGGTCACATGAGATTTGGGACATTAAAATGTTGTGCAAGAGATGTTGCTGATGAAATGTCATATAGCAGGAGGACATGGTACCATTTTATGACATCTGATTTACAGTGCCAAGTAAAGAACATCGGAGGATGACATCCTCTGATGGGTTAGGAAATCTCTGTATAGCACCTAATGATGCCATGCCAATCTTGAAACATGACTTGTCAAATCTTTGAATTAGATTGTTAGCCTTATTCTACAGGCACAGCTAAAAAATCAAATACTGATGATCCTGTTTACCTTCCCATGGGGGAGTTGAATGGAGGCCTCCTGGAAAGGGTTCCTGATCTACAGTGCTTTCACACGGGGTGGCTGTGCAAACAGTAGGTGCATACTGTAAGGCACAGCAGCACTAGATGCTCTGATCTCTGGCACTAGACAGCAGAATGTCAGTGGTATGCTTTCGGCCATCAGTCTCAGCTTGATGGCAGTAAGCCAGATCAATGAGAAATGCCTTTAAGCTTATTTACAGCAGCTAAGAGTGAATTCAGAGGGCCTGGTTCTCTGTTGCCTTGCACCTGGTGTAGCTACTTACTAAATTAATTGTAAAACATTAACAAATCAGAGTCCTCTCATGAGTGTGAGCTTTTTACACCCACTTTGCAAAGGCGTAAATGACGCCACAAAGTGCAAGGGAGTGGGAAATCAGGCATGGAGTATCTAGGATTAATTCTTTACTCTCTTCCTAAGGCACTTGATTTCCAGGTATAGGGAAAGCAGAATTCTTTACCATGTACATCTCAGGGTCTGATTTAATCCATTCCCACTCATTCACATGGAGCCCAAATGTTGCAGTGACCTTCCTTCTAACTGAGATGACCCTGTATGAGAGAATCCTTTTGTGGTACATCACTACTAGAGATGTTTCTAATATAAGTATGATAGCTAGAGGCTATTTTGTTTCTGATAACACCTAAAATGTGCTAGGCATGGAGCAAACCAGCACGGCCCCCTCACTGCCCCATTGGATCCCTCCCCAAATCCCCACCCTGGCCCAGCCTCTTCCCCAAGCACGCCGCATTCCTCCACCTCACCCCTCCCTCCCAGGCTTGTGCTAATCAGCTGTATGGCGGCGCAAGTGCTGGAGGGAGGGGGAAGAAGCAGGACGTGGCCCCCAGCTCAGGGGAGGCGGAGGCGAGCTGGTGCGGGGCGTGGAGCTGCTGGTGGGTGCTCAGCCCCCACCAATTTTTCCTATGCTCCGGTGGCTCTTGGTTGTGTTTTGTTGTTGTTTTGTTTTGTTTTGTTTTCCTCCGCCGCCGGCTCTTGTTGCTTTTTTTGCTCCGCCGGCACCCCCTCCATCCCGATATTTCACGTCTCTCATCTGGTCACCCTACATGCAGACATACCTCAGATAGTGTTAATCGAGCAAGCTCATGTACTAATAGCAGTGAAGTACCCACTCAAGAAATCACTCAGGGTCCCTAGTGGGCTTGCACCTTTAGGAAGCCCGTGCTGTTGGGGCTTCACTGCTATCAGTACAGGAGCTAACTAGGTTAAAGCTGTCTTGGATACAATCACCTGCCTCAATTGCAGTGTGGAGATACACTAAGAGTCATGGAAAATCCACTTTTAATGCATCAAATCCCTCTTTCACTGGCTTTTCATACAACCTCATTTAATCCATCCATGCAACCTAGATAAAAAAGATGGTAGGCAATCTAACGGATAAAAATGTGAAAACTTAACAGCTTCTACTTGGGTTCATTATTGGCCAGTTGTCATCCTGAACTCTGCAAACCTCATCTTTTTTACAAGGGATTTGAACTAGCTTCAAAAAAAATAAAACTACTATCCATGTTAAGTGGGCGTGTAAATCTCAGATTTAACTTAAACCCACCAAAACACCAAGCATAATTTTCAGAGGTTCTAGAGCACCTGCAGCTCCACTGAAAGTCAATTAGAGAACATGTGGTTCTACCAAAAATGTGAATACATTTAATCTAGTTTTATTTTAAAAAATCATTTCATTTATCTATTTGAAATTGTGCATTGTGCTTAAAAAAAACGTAGAGGTCAGTTTATAAGAGTATTTGCCATATTCCCTTTATTTAGAATGTAAAATATGTTAGTTTAAAGTTACTGTGGCAATCAGATATCCAGCTCTTAAAAGTGCCCACTGTACTGTAGTCCACAGCATAATATTGGTACTGTATTGTAGTAGGGAGCAATGTGAGTCATTTAAAGATTTAATAGCATATGTTGCAGTGGTAGAAAAGGAAAGAGGCCTAATTCAATAAAGTCCTTAGTGAAGCTAAAAATATACATCCAAGACAGCCCTGGATTAGGAAAGGACTGTACTGTCTGTAATAGAGGTAAAATGGGATGCATAATCCATGGATGCAAAATGTCCCTTTGCAACAATAGATCCAGTAATTGGCAAGAAAGGAAGTTTTGTGAGGAAACCAATTAATCAGAAGCAATGTATTTTAAGGGAAATTTCTCTCCATAGTACAAACACTAGTAAGGACTGTTGGTATTCATGAAAGGAAATCAAACAAATAGCAGCTCAGGGCTAAGGGGGTGTCTTTGATTTAATATTTTTAAGAGTACAAAGGCTAAGTCATCCTGGGTCATGTCATATAAATAGGGTTTTATGTGTATCTGTGTGAAGAAGGGAGGATAGTAACAAATCAATAGAGGCTTTAAGAAGAAAATTCTATCACGACATACTGCCCTTCAAGGCTGTCTTGTCAGTGGGTAGCATCAGGGTTCTGAACAAGAATTATGATAGGAAGGCACTAGGATTGGGGAGATGCCATTTCTTATGCTCAGAAGAACAAAGCCACTTTGGGTCATCATAGCTTAATGCTCTCTCAAAGGTATAAGCTCGAAACTCAAGCACTTCTGATTGCCCCAAGTAGTATAACATGGGTGCTGATGATATTTTTGGCCTGGATGTGCTGGTGCTACAGTAAAACATACCCTAAATGGTTGCTGGCTCATGAATTTTATGCTTACCAGTGGATATCCTCCTTGCTATTTTTTCCCTGCCACAGACCTGTCACATTTTATATGAACTAAGAGAAGAGAAAATAACTAATATGGTACTTTGCTGTGTGAGACTACCACTTAACCAGACTGTCCGATCTGATAAAGATTTTTTCCCCCTGATACATCTAAACAAGCAGCATTGAGCTTTAACAGAGAGAGGAAAAATAAGCTCAGGTTTGTTTGCTCTTCTCAAAAAGGATGCATGTCACAAGGTTCGCAAAGATTTGGGAAAGATCCTCATTAAAGGAGCTATGCTGATTTGTGCCTGCTGAGGATCTGGCCCCTTGTGGTTAATTTTGAAGGAGAGTTGTATTTGGGCCCCTAAATTCAGATCTGGGTAATCTGTAATGCACTGAAAAAAAGTATTAAGGAATGTGATGCACTTTAATTTTCATATCAAACATTCAGTTAAATCTTCATATGCTGTGTTGAAATTTTGATATTTTAGGCCAGAAGGGGCCATTATGATCTCCTATCTGACCTTCATAACACAAGCGATGGAATTTCACCCAGTAATTTCCTGTATCAAGCCCATGACTTTTGATTGACACTAGATCATCTTTTAGAAAGACAGACGATCTTAATTTAAAGGCTTCTGGTGAAGGAGAATCCACCACATCCATTGGTACAATAGAACCTCAGAGTTACGAACACCAGAGTTACAAACTGACCAGTCAACCACACACCTAATTTGGAACCAGAAGTATGCACTCAGGCTGCACGTGTGCGCGCGCTTGCGCGCACACACACCACACACACACACACACACACACACACACACTCAAAGCAGTATTAAGTCAATGTTCATTGTAGACTTTTGAAAGAACAACCATAACGTTTTGTTCAGAGTCACGAACAACCTCCATTCCCGAGGTGTTTGTAATGGAGGTTCTTCAGTAAATTATTCCAATGGTTAACTACTCTGTGTTAGAAATTTGAGCATTGTTTCTAATCTGAATTTCTCTAGCTTCAGCTTGCAGTCCTTCATGGAAAATCTACTTGTCTTTTACAAGTGTGGGGCACTTTTCAGTGGCATAAATAGGAGTTAGAAGCCTAATTCCCAGAGGAGTTTATCTTGTTCCCTCATAAGGAGCACCTGCTTTGTTAATGTACTAGCACAGCATGCAATCTCTAATGAGCTGATTCAACATGCCGATTAGTCAGCTCCACATTGATTCTGTGTTAAGGCCTAATCCTGCTGTCCTTGGTCAGTTAACTGAAGTTAAAGGACATTCGCCTGAGTAAAGACTGTAGAATAGGGTTCTTAATGTGGAGCCCACATTTGGCGAAATTAACCATTCGGTGCTGAATCACCCAAAAAGGGCTTGCCTTTGAAATAATCTCCCATCATGCTTTAATTTATCTGTACAAGTTCCAAACTGAAATCTGTCTGGGGGTGATGGGTTACTGGGAAGAGGTGGGAGGGTATCTACACTCAGTGATGTCTTTTTAACTTTGTAAAATTTCATAGAAAACATTGCAACACTTCCTCCTACACAAATAATTACAAGAGACCAACGACTAACAAAATTATCAAAGGAGAGGGGGGAACCTGCTGTCAGGAGGGCTGTATGTGTTTATATTGCCTTTTAAAAAAAAAATTGCCTCAGCAGTTGGCTCATGAAACCCATAGCTGTAGCACGTGCACCCTATTTGGAGAGCTATAAATACAAAGGAGAATCTCAGCTTTCTTTCTTTTATTTATTAACTTGTTTAAAAAGGAAGTTTCTAGCCCTCTTCCTTACAAAGGTAACCTTGAAAATGTGAACTGTGATATAAGCTGATTTAGGGTTCAAGGAAACAAGTAACTGAACTTTGCTTCTGCAGTAGGAATTGGGACAGACCTAAAGACACTTCCCCCAATCTGTCTCTTTTGCACGCATGCACCCACACACTTTTTAGGTAAATTAAGTGTGGGGTGTATCTCACATACACATTTTATTAACCATCCCCTGTAGGGGAGTTTGGGGGCAGGTCTGCAGCAGGCATGGATAGGGAGATTCCTGGTAGTACTGCATACAGCTGCAGGGCAGCTCTTGGAGGCAGCTGTAACTTAGACTAATAAAGAGGAGAACTTATCACAGAACTAAAAATTAATAGTAGCTTAGGTACAAGTGATTGTGACTGGATCATATTTATAATGTACAAACAGAATAAAGTCCATATATTAGGTGCCTTAAAGGAGTCAATTTCACAAAGCTGAAAACAATTGAGCCAAATCAACTGGGAGAAAGAACGTAATCAGAAAAATGTGAATGATAATTGGGAATTGTTTAAGAACACTTTACTAGAAGCCCAAAAAACCACAATCAAGGAAGACAGCCATATTGTTAAAAAAAATAACCTGGTTTAGAGGGGAAGTGAAAATAGTTATAAAAAAATTAAAATATATGTATAATAAATAGAAGAAAAGGGAAGTTGACAGTAATAAATATAAATCAGAAGCAAGGAATTGAAGAAAATTGATAACGGAAGAAAGTGACAGGACGAGAAATCTATAGCCTTTTAAAAAAATCTCCTTATTGTCCTTAACTCTAAAGTATATTAAGAGCAAAAAGATTCCTAACAATGGTATTGGTCCACTATTAGATGGAAATGGTAGGATTATAAATAATAATGTAGAAAAGCTCAGAGTATTGCATAAATATTCTGAATTTGTGGGGATAACAGATGAGGTAGTCATAGCTGATGATAATGATAACACTCAGAGGCTGTTCAACAGCAGCTACTAAAGTTAGACATTTTAAAATCAGCAGGTCCAGATAACTTGCATCCCAGAGTTTTAAAAGACCTCGCTGATGAGCTTACTGGGCCATTAGTGTTGATTATTCAATAAGTCTTGGAATACTGGGGAAGTTCCAGAAGACTGGAAGAAAGTTCATGTTATGCCAGTATTTAAAAAGGGTAATAGGATGACCATAATTTATAGTCCTGGCGGTCTGACTTCGATCCCAGGCAAGATAATGGAATGGCTGATATAGGACTTGATTAATTAAAGGAGGGTAATGCAATTAATCAACATGGGTTTATGGAAAACAGATCCTGTCAAACTAACTTGATTCTGACTTTTGTGAGGCGTCTGACTTGGTCTTGCATGATATTTTGGTTAAAAAACTAGAACAATATAAAATTAACATGGCATACATTAAATAGATTAGAAGCTGGCTAACTTTTAGGTCTCAAACTGTAATTGTGAAGTGGGAATCATCAAGCGGGTCTGTTTCCAACGGGGTCCCACAGGGATCACTTCTTGGCCCTATACTGTTTAACATCTTTATCAAGGACCTGGAAGAAAATATAAAATCATCACTGATGAAGTTTGCAGATGATACAAAAATTAGGGGAGTGATAAATAATCAAGAGGACAGGTCACTGATTAGGAGCGGGCTGGATTGTTTGGTAAGCTGAGTGCAAGCAAACAATACACATTTTAATATGGATAAATGTGTACATGGAATCATAGAGGGGCAGGACTGGAAGTGACCTCAATAGATCATCTAGTCCAGTTTCCTGCACTCAAGGCAGGACTAACTAATAACTAGACCATTCCTAACAGGTATTTGTCTAATCCAGTGGTTCCTAAACTTGTTCCGCCGCTTGTGCAGGGAAAGCCCTGGTGGGCTGGGCCGAGCCGTTTTGTGTACCCGCAGGTTCGGCCGATTGTGGCTCCCAGTGGCCGCGGTTCGCTGCTCCAGGCCAATGGGAGCTGCTGGAAGTGGCGGCCAGTACGTCCCTCGGCCCGCGCCGCTTCCAGCAGCTCCCATTGGCCTGGAGCGGCGAACCGCGGCCACTGGGAGCTGCGATTGGCCGAACCTGCGGATGCGGCAAGTACACAAACTGGCCCGGCCCGCCAGGGGCTTTCCCTGCACAAGCGGTGGAACAAGTTTGGGAACCACTGGTCTAACCTGTTCTCAAAAACCTCCAGTGACGTAGATTCCACAGCCTCTCTAGCAATTTGTTCCAGTGCTTAACTGCCCTTACAGTTAGGGAGATTTTCCTAATGTCCAATCTAAACTTCCCTTGCTGCAATTTAAGCCCATTGCTTCTTGTCCTATCCTCAGAGGTTAATGAGAACAATGTTTCACCATCCTCCCTGTAACAGCCTTTTATGTACTTGAAAACTGTTACCATGTCCCCCCTCAGTCTTCTGTTCTCCAGACTAAACAAACCCAATTTTTTCAATCTTCCCTCATAGGTCATGTTTTCTAGACCTTTAATCATTTTTGTTGCTCTTCTCTGGACTTTATCCAATTTAGCCGCATCTTTCCTGAAATGTGGCACCGAGAACTGGACATGATACTCCAGTAGAGGCCATATCAGTGGGGTGTAGAACAAAATAATTACTTACAACACTCCTGCTGATACGTCCCGGAATGATGATCGCTTTTTTGCAACTCTGTTATACTATTGACTTATATTTAGCTTGTGATCCACTATAACCCTAGATCCATTTCTGCAGTACTCCTTCCTAGGCAGTCATTTCCCATTTTGTATGTGTGCAACTGACTGTTCCTTCCTAAGTGGAGTACTTTGCATTTGTCCTTATTGAATTTCATCCTATTTACTTCAGATCATTTCTCCAGTTTGTCCAGATCATTTTGAATTTTAGTCCTATCCTCCAAAGCACTAGCAACCCCTCCCAGCTTGGCATCATCTGCAAACTTTAGCAGTTTTGCTAAATCTAAATCATTGATGAAGATATTGAACAGAGCTAGACCCAGAACTGATCCCTGCAGGCCCCCACTCAATTCCAGATTGATTGTGGACCACTGATAACTTCTCTCTGGGAATGATTTTCCAACCATTTATACATGCACCCTACAGGAGCTCCATCTAGTCACAATTTTCCCCTAAATTGTGTATGAGAAGGTCATGCTAGACAGTATCAAAAGCCTTACTAAAGTCAAGGTATATCACATCTACCGCTTTCCCCTTATCCACAAGGTGTGTTAACCTGTCCAAAAAAGCTATTAGTTTGGTTTGACATGATTTGTTTTTGACAAATCCATGCTGACTGTTACTTACCACCTTATTATCTTCTAGGTATTTGCAAATGGATTGCTTGATTATTTGCTCTATTATCTTTCTGAGTACTGAAGTTAAGTTGACTGGTCTGTAATTCCCCAGGTTGTCCTTATTCCTTTTTTATAGATTGGCACTATATTTGCCCTCTTCAATCCTCTGGAATCTCTCCCATCTCCCATGAGTATTTGAAGATAATCGCTAATGGTTCAGGTATCTCCTCAGTTAGCTACTTGAGTATTTTAGGATGTATTTCATCAGGCCTGCTGACTTGAAGACATCTATTTGTCTAAGTAATTTTTAACTTTAACATCTAGGAATAAAGAATGTAGGCCAAATTTACAGGATAGGAGACCCATGGGCAGCGAGTATCGCAGGCCAGGGGAGGTTAAGCCTCCCCAAACAGCCAGGCATAGCCCTGCCCATGCTCCACGCCAAGGCCCTCTCCTGCATCCTGCTCTTCCCCATGGTGTCCCTGCTCTTCTTGCCACCCTTACTCAGCCTCTCGCCTAAAGCGGGTGGGGGCTGGGGCTAAGGTGGGCCTGCCACCTGCCCGGGACTTGGCGTGACTTGGGCCAGTGCTGGGGCCGCCCAGCACTCTGGGGTTGGAGCTGCCCATCCAGCCCGGGGCTAGGATGGGGTAGCTGGGACTTGAGCTGGCTGGGGCAGGGCTCCTCCAGCCGTGGTGGGGAGGGGCGAGGCCTTGGGCAGAAGAGGCAGGGCCGAGGCTAGGGGTGAGCATCCCCAAATGGAGGGTTCCCACATCGCCCATGGGGAGACCCTATCCTGGGAAGCAGTGACTCTGAAAAAGATTTGGGGGTTATGGTGTCAGAAAATGCGTCAGACCTGTGTATCCTACTTGTGCCTTGCTATGGCTTGTGAATCTTGAGAACGTTACTGAGGATGTGATGGAGCCTGGCACTGCTTTGAAGAAGTATTTCATTTCGGGACAACTATTGTAGGTGACAGTCACCAGACTCCCATTAAGCAAGAGGATCTAAGCATTTGCTGAGGGGCAGTGAAGGGAGAGAGACATACCAAAGTCCATTTATGCTTGCCCTTTTTATGAATGACGGACAATGCTGGGAGCCAGGAAACAGTAGGTTTGCAGTATTTCAGTAAATCTCTAGGGAACTAAAGAAACAACTTCTAAACTGAAATACATTCTCCCTTAGGGTCCTTTTTCCACCATTGAGTCCAATTATTTTTTAAATGGGGGAGTATAGCTCTCCAAGGATTCTATAAATATGTTGATAACTAGGCTGCATATTCCCAGTTGTCCTGTTAAAAGAATTCACTATAGAAAGGTAAGACCATTTCCTTAATGAAAGTACCGGAAGCTTTTTGCCTGCAAGCTAGATGTTACTGTACACTCTACTCTTGAATATCTAAATAATGCTTGACTACCTGTAAGTACATCAAAGCTTAATGTCTTAGTGGTTGAAATTGACCACTTTATATTTTTAGCTGTGCATGCTGCAGACACGTTAAGCATCATTTGCAATTATTTCTAAAGCTGAGAGGCCAGCAACAAAAACATACACAGGGTGACTCCATGCTAAAAAGGAGTTTGGCTGAGTGGAAATCCAGTGAGTAAGCATTTTATTTTTCAAGTTTCTTTCTGACTAGCTATTTTGGAATGAGAATTATGAAAACATGTTACCACTGCTGAGTACATAAAATTGGAGTGACTGATTAAGAGCTGTAAATGTAGGAATGGAAGCCAATCCTTGACGAGACTGATTGCAGGGGAACTGAGTGATTGTAGTGAAAAAAGGTATAAAAACTTGGCAGAGCAGTGAGTGTGTGCGTGCCCGAGAGAGAGAGAAGATTGAGATGGAAATAGGGTGAGTCAATATAAAAAAAGAGTTTGTTCTGAGTAAAAGATAAAGAGTGAGTGTCAGATCTTCTCCTTTGCAACTTAAAAAGCTTACCAGTGAGCACTGACCTGACCTGCTGCCACTCCATCACCTAACCCTTCTTGGAGGCAGCCTGTGGCAGAATATATGTTGCAGGAAAATTGCGATATGGTCTAATAATGGATATGATAGTGGGCTAGCAATAAGATGTGGTTTCTGTTCCTGGATCTCCTACTGTGTGACTCTGGGCAAGTCACTTTGCTTCTCTGTGCCTCCCGCCCACCGTCCATCTTGTTGGTTTAAATTGTAAGCTCTTTGGAGCAGAGATTCTCTTGCTAGCTGTTACTTACCTATATAATGGGGCCCAAGATCGGTTGGGGCCTCTAGGCACTATTGTGATACAAATTATGAGGGTGCAGATCAGCAGCCTTCCATGTGCAGGAAGTTGTCTTCAGGGCTCTTGCAGTTAGTAATCTAACTACATGAACATAATACATCCCAAAGGTCTTGAAAGGAAACTGGAGCGTCACAGAGAACCTGTAGCAAGCCTGGGGATTTCTGGTCCTTAGAGTACAGTTGAAGAATAGGTGACTAGTCCAAGACCACACAGCAAGTCAGTGGTAGAACAAGGATAAGAACTCAGGGAGTGGCAGGTTTCCAGTACTGTGCTCTGTCCGTTGAACTGTGCTTCCATATTCTGCCTCCGGGAATGCAAATACACTTCCTTGAAGCATGGGACACTAAAGGGGAGGATGAGCAAAACAGAGAAAGATTGTATTTTTAAATCTATCATTGTTTCAACTAATGTACCCCAGAGAAACCTTACCTCAGAAATGGCATCCTTCCTTCAGTTATGGAAGCCAGTGTCACAGTTGACCGAAAGAACACTGACAGACAATTGTCCCTAAAGACCCACTTTCTAGTGGAAGGAGGGGGAGGGGGATTCCTCACCCACCAAGGTAATCTTTACAATAGAATGGAACCCAGTTTGCTATATAATAAAGGCGATGGTTGTAAGAGATCTTCTCATCATCAGGAATATTGACAATTAGATGTGATGGCACGAGGACCATAAGATAACTTTTCTACCAGGTGCAAAGATGTTGGAATCTCAAAGTCATATGAGTAGATTTGTAAAGGTAACAGGCCTAGCTGAAGATAGAGAAATTTTGATGTTGACAAGTGCATGATAAATCATATTGGAAGGAACTGTTCAAATTACCTATACCTATGGATGTTATGAGTCAGTTATAATCTCCAACTAGGAAGACTTTTTATGTCATCATGGTCAGCTCCAGATATGATCACATCTGCTCAATACATAGTGTCAATCAGCAAACCAAACAGTAGTTTGATTTCATTTGTCTTTTGATACCTTTTAATGAATTCCTCCTGTCCAATCTGCACAACATGACATAGTGTCTCTAAACTTATGGCACTCTCCTCTCCTGTTGTTCCTGCCCCCAAAAGTCCCAGCTCACTGGACTCCAGCCTGTGCATAAAGATACTAAAAGTACAAAAATTACTTTTCTAAATTTCCCTGGCTGAAAATATTCAGAAGCTTGCCAGCCGTTAAATGAATGTCCCCCTCCTCCTCTGTATTGTCTGTGGTTGCTTTACAAAAGTTAAATAGTGTATATTGACAAGCTTAGTCCTCTGCGATGAGATACTTGTGCTGTTCCTCTTGACTCTAGTAATTTAAATAATGACTGTTTTATACTAAAGAAGTATGGATTGGATGAATGAACTATCAGGTGGATAAAAACCTGGCTAGATTGTCGGTAGTGATCAACAGCTCGATGTCTAGTTGGCAGCCGGTATCAAGCAGAGTGCCCCAGGGGTCGGTCCTGGGGCCGGTTTTGTTCAACATCTTTATTAATGACTGGATGATGGGATGAATTGCACCCTCAGCAAGTTCGCAGATGACACTAAATTGCAGGGAGAAGTAGATACGCTGGAGGGTAGGGATAGGGTCCAGAGTGACCTAGACAAATTGGAGGCAGGGCCGGCTCCAGGCACCAGCTGAACAAGCAGGTGCTTGGGGCGGCCACTCGGGAGAGGGGCGGCACGTCCAGCTATTCGGCGGCAATTCGGCGGAGGGTCCCTCACTCCCGCTCGGAGCGAAGGACCTCCCGCCGAATTGCCGCCGCAGATCGCGATCGCGGCTTTTTTTTTTTTTTTTTTTTTTNGAGGGAACTGGGGTTATTTAGTCTGCAGAAGAGAAGACTGAGGGGGGATTTGATAGCAGCCTTCAACTACCTGAAAGGGTGTTCCAAAGAGGATGGAGCTAAGCTGGTCTCAGTGGTGGTAGATGACAGAACAAGAAGCAGTGGTCTCAAGTTGCAGTGGGGGAGGTTTAGGTTGGATATTAGGAAACACTATTTCACTAGGAGGGTGGTGAAGCACTGGAATGGGTTTCCTCGGGAGGTGGTGGAATCTCCATCTTTAGAGGTTTTTAAGGCCCGGCTTGACAAAGCCCTGGCTGGGGTGATTTTGTTGGTGTTGGTCCTGCTTTGAGCAGGGGATCTGTGCCCCAGCCCTGCGCCCCAATCCCCTGCCCCAGCCCTGAGCACCCCCCCCCCAAAACCCAGAGCCCCTTCCTGCACCCCAAACCCCTCATCCCCGGCCACTCCCCAGAGCCTGCCACCCCAGCCCTGAGCCCTGACCCCCTCCCACGCCCTGAACCCCTCATTCCCGGCCCCACCCCGCAGCCCCCTGCCCCAGCCCTGAGCCCCTCCCACACCCCGAGCCCCTCATCCCCACTCCGTTGCGTCGCAGGCATCAACAATTTTCTTCAACTGGGGCACCAGAAAAAAAGTTTGAAAACCACTGAACTAGACCATTCGTCTGTTCCTATCTTCCCACAAATTTGGGGCTTAATCCTGCAATCAGCTGCTACTGTAGATATCCTTACTTCCATACAGAATCCTACTGAAATCAAAGGGACTTTTTTTTAGATTAAGGATATACATGGTAGTAAATGTTCACATGATCCATTCCAGGATAGTATCAATAACCTAAGCCTAGCCTTAAATAAGAGGTTTGCTTTGATCTCTACATTCATACATGCTAGCCTGAGCAGAACCTGTAATGTATTCCATTTATTTTTCCTGTAATATGTTGAAACACGAGTCATTACTCTAATTGGTGGTACCCATTTGATTTAGCATTAAAATTCTGTATGCAGATCTAGTCTATTAGGGTATCTCTGTGTAACCACATACATCTCTATGATCTAACCAGCTGTTCAAGGAATATGGTATCAAGGCAACACTTGTCAGAAAAAAGTTAATCACAGCTCGCTATTTAAAATAAAATGCAGTTGAAGGAGGCAGTTAAGATAATAAGGAAAAACAATGGGACTTTCAAGGAGCTGTTTAGTAGGGGTGGTTTTAATATTGGATGAGGGTATTCTTTGGAATAAACAAAGATGAATTCAACCAAAGCTTGAGATGGGCAGTAATGACTTTCTTTTTTCCATGTAAAGAAGAAAACCTTTCATCTGTCATTGCAATGTGTAAGGTTCATCATGGTTTAGCTAATATGGTATCCAGAAATGAGCAGATTGGGGGACTTCTTTAACCTTGATATGTTGTTTGCCACAGCTTTCATGCTTTCAAAGTCATTGACACTTAGGCGTTGATGAAAATCCCACCCTTGATGCTAGGAATTTGAATTACTTAGAGCCTAGTTTTATGTTCCTAAAAGCTCCTGAGGGTTACATCTGGCCACCTACAGGGGTGAGGGAGGGGTTCCCCCCTTCCTCAATACCTTCTGGGTTTTTTGTTTTGTTTTGTATCTCTTTCCTCTGAAACATGAAAGATGGCCACAGCTGGATGTGGGACATTGGATGGGAAGGTCCAGAGGTAGCATTGAGCATTCTCTCTCTCTCAGGCGTTTGGCTGGCTGGTTCTTGCTCACATGTCCAGGATTTAACTGATCACCATGTGCGGGGTCAGGAAGGAATTTTCCCCTAGGTCAGATTGGCAGTGACCTTGGGGATTTTTCAGTTTCATCTCCAGTGCGTGGCTGCAGGTCACTTGCCAGGATTATTTGGGTATATCTCACTGATTCTTTTCCCTGCCATTGTGGGGGCCTCAGGCACTGGTGCATCTTGGTCCCTCTGATTCTCTGTCTGTGGCACATAACTCCAGTCTTCTGTGGGCTGTAATCAGGGCCGGCTCTAGGCACCAGCATCCCAAGCATGTGCTTGGGGCTGCACTTTTCAAGGGGCGGCATTCCAGCCCTTTTTTTTTGTTTGTTTTTGTTTCGGCAGCTTTTTTTTTTTTTTTTTTTTTGCTTGGGGCGGCAAAAAACCTGGAGCTGGCCCTGGCTGTAATACTTTGATCTCATTTCAGTTGTTGGGTCCAGTGTGCAGTTGCTGGGCGGAGTTGGTGGCCTGTGATATAAGGAGGTCAGACTACAGGCTAGTTGATCTGGTGGCCCCTTCTGGCCTGAAACTTTAAGACTCTGGTGCTGCAGCCCATTCCAGGCACAAAAGTCCCATTGACTTCAAAGAGATTTGCACAAAATGCAGGATAGGTCTGGGTACAAGCCCTTTTCACTCTGATGAATTTCACACACAGAGTTGCCTGCTGTGCTTGGGCTCCATAAACCCATCCCAGGCAAGGTAATGGGATGCAGTATGACAGTAGGAAAGAGGGGTAAATTTTTGTTCATTTTGTGATGAAGAACCAAAAGCTAATGGTAGTTGTCACCGTATAGGGTTGCCAACTTTCTAAGCTCACAAAACCAAACACCCTTGCCTCGCCCCTTCCCTGCCTCTTCTCTGAGGCCCTGCCCCCTGCTCAGTGCCTCCCCCCCTCCCCCTCTGTCGCTCGCTCTCCCCCAGGGCTTTGGAGCGGAGCCCGGAGCTGGAGTGCGGAGCAGCTCCGGAGCAGTGGAGCTGCAGGTTTTTGCCTGGAGCTGGAGCGAAGCCGAAGCCCTGCTCTCCCCCACCCTCACTCACTCATTTTCACTGGGCTGGGAAGGGGTTGGGATGCAGAAGGAGGTGAGGGCTCTGGCTGGGAGTGCGGGCTCCGGGGTGGGCCCTGAAATGAGGGGTTCAGGGTGTGGGAAGGGGCTCTGGGCTGGGGCAAGGGATTTGGGTGTGGGCTCTGGGCTGGGGCTGGGGATGAGGGATTTGGGATGCAGGAGGGGGCTTCAGGCTGGGGGGTAGAGCTAAGGGGTTTGGAATGTGGGAGGGGGTTCTGGGCTGAGGCAAGGGGTTGAGATGTGGGAGGGGGTATGGGCTCTGGGTTAGGGGTGAGAAATGAGGGGTTCAAGGTGCAGGAGGGGGCTCCAGGCTGGGTAGGGGGTTGGGTGTGGGAGAGGGTGTGGGGAGTGGGCTCTGGGAGGGAGTTTGGGTGCTGGAGGGGGCTCAGGGCTGGGGCAGGGGGTTGGGATGTGGGAGGGGGTGCAGGGAGCAGGCTCTGGGCGGCGTTTACCTCAGGGGGCTCCCCGGAAGTGGCAACATCTCCCTAGGCATAGGGGCAGCCAGGAGGCTCAGCGCGATGCGCACTGCCTCCACCCGCAGGTGCCGCCCCTGCAGCTCCTATTAGCTGCAGTTCTTGGCCAATGGGAGCTGTGGAGTTGGCACATAGGGCGGGGTCAGTGTGCGCAGAGCCCTCCTGGCCGTTCCTTCACCTAGGAGCCTGAGGGACATATCAAGGCTTCCGGGAGCCGTGCAGAGCCAGGTAGGGAGCCTGCCAGCCCCGCCAACTGGACTTTTAACCGCCCGGTCAGCGGTGCTGACTGGAGCCGCCAGGGTCCCTTTTCGACCAGATATTCTAGTAAAAAATGGGACACCTGGCAACCCTATTACTGTACCTGGTGTGGATCACAGCTGAGAGAGCCAATTTCAGGTCAGACTGACAAAAACTGGGCAGACGCTCCCACACTGGTGTTTTATTCTGTAATAGGATTTAACCAAACCAGCAATAAATGTGTGCTCCTGGATCACTATACTAGCTTAATATGGAGCCACAAGCAGTCCCTTTCGACCCTCCAGCAGCCCATATTACCACTCGGACAAACTGGACTTCTGTGATGAAAGGTTATTAAAACTAAAAATCACCACACGTTAGGTTCTTCCAGCCCCAAGGCACCAGTCACTCACCCAAGTCAATGGATGCTAAGGACCTTACACCAAAAACAATGTTGTAGCCAATCCTTTAGTAAATGAACTAAAGATTTATTAACTAAGAAAAGAAATGAGTGTTATGAAAAGGTTAAGGCAGGTAAAACACATTTCAGTTGTATCAGAGTATGTGGTCGAAAATGTTAGCAGGACTGTTAAATCTAGTTTTCTATATGTCTCTCTGGGTTGCCCAAGTTGCTTTGGGGACTTCAGTCCTTTTGTTCAAAACTTCCCTTGTCAGAATTAACAGTTCAGAGATGGGGTAGGAAGGAGGTAGCCAGAGGCCTTTGTTTCCCCTTTTTATACCTTGACCCTTTTGGCTGGAAAAAATCCTGGCTGTGTTACAGGTCAGGCAGTTCCATGACATATGTGCTCTGCCATCTGTCCTTCATCTGAATTGCAGATTCTAGTTTGCACCTTTGCCTACATGCTGTCTGAGGGGTCTTAAGGGACGACATGCAGACGTCCTTGTTTACACCGCCTTTGTTATTTCTAAAGAGCTAGCCTGTGGGTGTTTCTCAGACCCACGACATCTCTGAGTTACGAACTCAGAACAAAATTTCATAACTCCACACACAGCATCAATATACACATTGTAACAAGATGATTATATTTAGCAGATTACAACTTTTCCAATGATACCTCACAAGGCATACTTTATACAATATTTCACAATTTTGTAACAGCGGTGACCATATTAGTGTAGACTGTCACCTTCCCCTTTAGACTGCATCACAGTACTTAAGAATGAAAAAGACCTATTAGATCACGTGCTTCTCCTTGCAATGCAAGATATAGTCCCCTTATAGAAAACGTGTTAACACCCTTAACCGTAGTTGCAATTTTCATACAAAGTGGCTGCAAACTACACAAAATAAGTGAATATTGCAAGATAAAGACAAATCCTTGAAACTAAGGAAAATGTGCAGTGCAAAGTGGAAGTGGTGTTGACCTTTTTTGGTAGTACAAATTTTTAAAAATGTGCAATGCAATTAACCTCAGCACACAAAAAGGTACAATACAATTCATCATTGTTCAAAGTACACAATGAACCTCCTCATTCTAAGCCAGGGGTAGGCAACCTATGGCACACGTGCCAAAGGCGGCACGCGAGTTGATTTTCAGTGGCACTCACACTGCCTGGGTCCTGGCCACCGGTCCGGGGGGCTCTGCATTTTAATTTAATTTTAAATGAAGCTTCTTAAACATTTTAAAAACCTTATTTACTTTACATACAACAATAGTTTAGTTATATATTATAGACTTATAGAAAGAGACCTTCTAAAAACGGTAAAATGTATTACTGGCACGCGAAACCTTAAATTAGAGTGAATAAATGAAGACTCGGCACACCACTTCTGAAAGGTTGCCGACCCCTGGNCAGTAGTACTAAGGGAATAAGTAAGGGGTACTAATGAAAGTAATACACATTTCATTTAGCTCCCCTAAATTCATTCACTTTCAACACATGTGAATATTGATTCCATGAAAATAATGTCTGGGGCGGGGTGGGGGCGAGGGGTTGGTAGGAAAAGGCCAATTTTAGAGTATCTGTGTGCTGGCCAGAAAATTAGATTATCCTGAAAGAGAGGAGTATTTATAACTTTAAGTGTATGAATGCAACATTGATTTTGCTTTGTTATATTTGTAGGGTCTCACGACTCCTTTAGCTTCTACATCGACGAAGCCTCTCCAGTTGGACCTGAACAACCAGAAACTGTCCAGAATTTTGTCTCCGTATTTGGGACTGTGGCTAAAAAGTTGATGAGAAAGTGGTTGGCAACACAGACGATGAACTTTACTAGCCAGCTGGGTGCAGGTATACGATATTTTGATCTCAGAATTTCCACTAAACCCAGAGACCCTGACAATGAACTTTACTTTGCTCATGGTTTATTCAGTGCGAAAGTCAATGAGGGCCTTGAAGAGATCAACGCATTTCTGACTGACCACCATAAAGAAGTGGTCTTCTTGGACTTCAATCATTTCTATGGGATGCAGAAATATCATCATGAGAACCTGGTCCAAATGCTCAAAAGCACCTTTGGAAATAAAATGTGCCCTGCTATATTTGCCCAAGAAGTAAGTCTCCAGTACCTGTGGGAGAAGGATTACCAAGTGTTGGTATTTTATCACAGTCCAGTGGCTCTTGAGGTACCATTTCTTTGGCCAGGGCAGATGATGCCAGCTCCTTGGGCAAACACAACAGACCCAGAAAAACTGATTCAGTTTCTTCAGGCATCAATCATTGAGAGAAGAAAGAAGGGCTCCTTTTTTATATCTCAAGTGGTGCTGACCCCCAAAGCTAGTACTGTGGTTAAGGGTGTTACTAGTGGACTCAGAGAAACAATCACAGAAAGGTAAGTGTCTGGAAGGCACTGTGTGTTCAGATTGATTGTGTTCTATGTGTCATTAACTCTGCTTTTATCGCTCCTATTATGGAAGATTTAGCAGATGCATTTCTTTTTTCTCTGCTATGATGGGTAGAGTCAAAGTTCAAAGGTGATCTTCAAGCATTTAAAGGAAACAACAATGAAAGATGAGTGCTTTTACCTGGAAAGAGAATTCTCACTAAAGCGTAAACAAAGTCCTGATTCTTTCTGGATACTTTTTTTTCCACATTTTGTTTCTTACCTTTTAACACTGCAAATATTTATTCAGAAAATGTGCTTTTTAGATATGGGCAAATCTATGCAATAACTGAACCCAGCCTGGGTTTAGTCATTGGCTCTCGGCACTAGTTCCAGGTACAGGAGAAAGAGATATCAGTTTCTGTCTAACAAACAGTGCAAAATGTTCTTCCTTACAAACCTTCACACACCCAGTGGACAGACATAGGACAGAGCCATGCATCCTTCTTTATTTAATGTCACACATCATATCAAATGTGGCTGGACTCTTTAGAATCTACTTCCTTCCAAAACACTCAGGCATTCATCATATAGAAAGAGGTAAGATTCTCTGTGGATCTAATGCATGCACAAAGTGAACAGAAGGTTGACAGGTTATTAGCTGTTACATTATAAAAATCAGTGCGCATATAAGAAATATAATTATTTAAACATTTGTGACTGGACAAATCACAACCAATTTTCACCGAATCACCTAAAGGCACCTCTCTGTGACTATGTGCCTGCCAAATTTCAGGTGGCCACCACACTACCGTTATGGCATGTCTACACTGGAATCAGAAGTGTGATTGCATCATGTGTCGACATACTGGAGCTAGCTATAATCTACCTAGCTCATGTACCAATAGTGATGAAGCTGTGGCAGCACAGATATCAGGAAGGGCTCACCCCTTGAGTATGTACCTACCCGGAACCCTGGGTACTTACTCAGCCCATCCTGAAATCCACGCTGTTTTGGCTTCGTGGCTCTTGGTACCTAGGCTAGCTTTGATCCATAGGTGCTGCAGTCCCACTTCCAGTTGCAGTGCAGACATACCCTAAGGCACAAGAGCATTGCAAAACAAAACAGTTATAATGAGGAACAATGGTCTGGTAATGTTTTGTTCTCTTTGCAAAGATGCGCATATGTTGGAAAGGTCCAGAGGGAATACTGTCTCCTTCCATATGATGAATGGCTAACGATGAAACTGCTTTTCCCAAATAATTGTGATGCACACCCCCAGACACTGCCTCCTAGTTGAAAGGGGCTGAACTGTTTTTATGACAGCTTTCCCAAACAAATTCAGGCTGGAAAAAACAAGGTTAAACTTCAGCCAAAATGATATGACAGCAAAAAATGAAGTAAGTAATTGAAAATGACTTCAGAACAGAAATGCTTGTGCAATCTGACCCACAGATATTGCTACATGCTTCACCTATATAAAATCTACCAGCTCGTTGGGGGAGGGAATGTCTCTGAGGATACATCTATGCTGCAATAAAAAAACCTGTGGCACTGAGTCTCAGAGGTGACATGAGCTCACAGGGCTTGGTCTTGTGGAGCTAAAAGTCTTGCAATGTAGACATTTGGGCTCAGGCTGGAGCTCCCCACTGGCTGGATCTCAGAGCCCGGGCTCCAGCCTGAGCCTGCACTTCTACATTGCAACTTTATAGCCACACAGCCTGAGCTGCATAAACCCAAGTCAGTTGACCCAGGCCAGCTGCGGCTGTGCAGCGGGTCTTTTATCATAGTGTAGACGTACCTTTACTGTGCGTCTAGAAAGCACCCCTCGTTCTTTCCTTTGCTTTGTCAGAGGCTTTTACTGTTGAAACTTCAGTAGCACAAGTGACAAACCACCCAGTCTCTCACTCATTACTGGAATAATGCTTTTTAAAATTGCAATGCCATGGTGGGGGGGGGGGAGACCGCAAGAATCTGTTTTTGTTTCCTTCTGCTCAGAATGCTCTTTTTTGTAGCTGTTTGAAAGAAAATAGGGCATAAATGGAGTCCAGATTTTAATAATTGGTTGAGATTTGTATAATCTGAATCTCTATGTTCTCAGCATCTCATTTCTGCATGGAACTTGAACCTATCACTAATTAACATATTTGAAATGTCAAAAAGTAATAGGGCAGGGATATCTGGTGATCATGGCTTTCAAAACCATAATTGAGATTTTCCCACAAGCAGCAAGTATGGATCCAAACTGGTCTGAAAGATTTACTCCCCCAATCCCTCTTGTAACAACTGCAAGAGAAACAAACTTTCAATATGTTTCAGAACTATGACATATTGCCTGCCAGGAATGATGAAATTTCATTAGTTATGCAAAAATACTACACAGCAGGATACAGCCGATGGGAGTGTATGTGAGATCTACACAGTTAATAGCACTGAACTCACTGTGATAACTGCTTTGAAAGTGAAGATCAAATATTCCAAAGCTGTAGCCCATGTGACTGTGATCCTGTTCAAAAATAGATAGATGAGCAATCCAAGGAAGCAAAACAATACTACTAAGTATAGAACTCTTCTCACCATCTCTGCATTCAGATTTTACTAGTTGATAAGCATGCAATCCGTACTGCATGTCATGCATGTATGCAATGCTCATTACACTGATGCAGTAAGACACATTCTAATTAACTGGGAAAACTTTACATATCACACCATAATCTGAACTATGTAGCCACTCAGAAAAGGGCAGAGTAGATAGCTACTATGTGTTTTCTATGTTATACAGTACTTGTTAATTTATATAATAAAAACAGCACACATGTGCGCGCGCACACAGACATTCTTTTCTGGATACTAATAGAAACTGTAATATGCCTGATTGGTAGCTAAGCACTTAAGCATCTCCTTGTTGATGCTGGAGCATTTTGGCATTGCCAACAGTAATACAACACCCAGCACACTTGTATCACGTCGTGTCGCACCTACAAAAGAGCTTGCAGCTACACATAATTATTCACACCACCACTGTGCTTGTGCTTGCTCCGGACAAGGCTAAGCATGGTATTTATCCACCACCATATGACTCTGTACTATTGCAGTGCCAGTGCAGAGAGCAAACACTGGCCTAGCAGCAACAGCAGTGCAATTTGTCATCCCAGTGTAATCCCACGGTGCTCCTGCCCACGCTTCAGTGACTGCTTTGGTAGCTCAGACCGTTCTGCCATCTGTCAAGCCGCTTACCTACTGGCAGCTTGTAGGCCCAAGAGCCATTGACTACTCAGCTAGTCTTAGAAGTGCACATCCCCCATTCAGGACAGGTCTGCAACAACCTGAGAGAAACATGTCTGGTATCTGCTTGGCTCTGTCCCTCCTCAACAGTTGCCCACTTCTCTCTCTCCATCCCCACCCCAATCTTCCAAAGCAGTAAAGACAGGCTGGAAAATAAAACTTTGTTATTAAAGACAGGTAAAACTTTATAAACTTTGTTTGTTTGTTTGGTCCTATGAGGATTTATCTGCAAAGCACAAACATCAAAGGATAGCAGACAGCTAACCTAGGGTGCATGCACACATGTACTTATTTACTGGGCTTAGATGCTGCCTCACAGCATCTCCCACACTCCTGAGATCTGGAAAACAAAGAAAGGGGTCATGAGTTAAAGGATACGCAGCACACAATCCCTTTCCCACTATCCCTTAGTAGATCCATTTAGCTCCCCACTACACCAGGCACCATTCATCCCACCAAGAACCAGTCCATCCTCTGAGCCCCCACTGCATGATGTGAAGGATTGGGGCAGGGGTTGCAAACTGGGCACCATGGAGGAGCTGACAGGGATATCATTCCTGCCATCGCACACCCAGACCACTTTAATCTCTGTCTCCCACAGGGGAACACAAGAGAAAAGGGAGCAGTTATTTAACTACAAAACAAAGCAAAACAAAGAGTATTAAAACAAGAATAGGAAAAAATATTCATCTTAAAAAAATTGGAATAAGTGAATGACAATAATTAAATCCAGCTCCTAGTTTCCTGGTGCATCACCCCCACCCAAGAGTAGCAGTGCTCCTACAATTGCCCTCAAGCATCTAGGTCTGGAGTCAGTTCAGCAATGGTCTACTAAGAAGGTGAGTCTGGTGCCCTTTTGCCTTGGCATCTGCACTGTGAACAGAAGAGACAGTGAATATCATCTCCTGTGTGCACCTGCTCCACGGAGTGTGCTGAGAATAGTGGGACAGGTGCAGCAAATCATAGAGACTTTCAGTGCTTGCAGCGAGTGTAGGGTGCCACCCATCTAGTTTTTACCTAGACCGGTTTTTGGCTTCTGTGTCCAGGTGCCATTTAGGGTTCCCAGGTGCCCAGTTTTCAGGGACCTGGTAACCCTAAATGGCACCCAAGCAAAAGCCGGTTACTGTGGTGTGGGGGGAGGTGCCGAGTCATTAACCCATGCCAGCCCCTGCTCGGCCAGGGCCACCTCCTGTCTGCAGGCAGGCTCCTTGAGATGATCCAGCGAGCGACAGAGGGAGAGGAGTAAGTGATGGGGGCAGGGCCTGGGGGGAATAGGCGGAGCAGAGGGTGGGGCCTCTGGGGAAGAGGCAGAGCAGGGGGTGGTGTCTGGGGAAGAAGAGACAGGGCAGGGGCAGGGCCTTGGGGGTCAGGTTACCAGGAATTGGAAAGGTGGCAACCCTAGGTGAGTGCTGCATGTAGATACAGTGCAGCTCTTTGCAGCCAAGACAAGATGGCTGGTATAGATGCCCTGCACTAATGTAGCTTGCACTGGAGCAGCCCCACTTGTTCAAGATGCAACAGAACAAGCCCCTAGTGCAGATGAAGCTATAGAGCAGTGGTTCCCAAACTTGTTCCGCCGCTTGTGCAGGGAAAGCCCCGGACGGGACGGGATGGTTTGTTTACCTGCCGCGTCCACAGGTTCGGCCGATCGTGGCTCCCAGTGGCTGTGGTTCGCTGCTCCAGGCCAATGGGAGCTGCTGGAAGCGGCACAGGCTGAGGGACGTACTGGCTGCTGCTTCCAGCAGCTCCCATTGGCCTGGAGCAGCGAACCGCGGCCACTGGGAGCCGTGATCAGCCGAACCTGCAGACGCGGCAGGTAAACAAACTGGCCGGGCCCGCCAGGGGCTTTCCCTGGACAAGCGGCGGAACAAGTTTGGGAACCACTGCTATAGAGAGATGCTGATCAATCCTTCTCAGAATGGAAACTGGTTTTGTTCCCCCCACCACTCCCTTTGGCATTGTAGCAGATGTACAATATGGGAGGGTTATGGTAACCTAGATAAAAGGAGTTTATCTATAACAGATACACTATTTGTTTAGGGCCTTTGCTATTGATATTGCCTATGACTCTCAGTGGGACAATAATTTGAAAGAGGAGAAATTTATATTATCATCTGTCCCTGTTCCCCTACCCAGAGATGGGGGGAGAGGGGGAAAGTCTTTTCTTCTGAGCTCCCTCGTATGACCACATACTCAGTGCAGCTTGGAATTTTATACAGCAGCATTGGCCTTCAGTGGTTTAATGAAAATAATTGTTCACATGATTGTACGTTCTGTTTCTTGGAGCTGATAAAAACTTTGAGGACTAACAATATGTTTTCAGGCTTAACATTCTGTCATGCACAGTTTACATGCCAAGAAACATTCTTTGATTAGCAAACAGTACACACCAAATGCATTACATTCCCTTTGCTTATTGAATTAATTTGACAGTGAAACAGCTGCCTTTAGCACATCTGAAAGACAGTTGTGAAAGAGCCTTTTTGATACGCATAAAGCTGTACTTTACATGAATCTGTTTTGTTTTCTGACTTTCAGTGAAATTGCCAATTTTATCTGAACCTGGTAAATGACATTGGAGCTGTTCTTACCCTTGCTGTCTCTGAAGTTGAAGACTGGGTAGAAGAACATAGCTCCCTTAGAGAATGCAGGAATGTTGAGGTACTTTTAATGTACCTGGACTGGAGAACAGAAAACACACAAATCCACCCATCTCTGTAAAAGTAATACTTTATTTCCAAATTAATCTCTAAGGATAATGCACCCCTCAGCAGACATGTAACTAAATCCTTGCCTACCACACTAAAAATGTACCATTCCGCCTTAGCAACCAAGGCAAAACAAAACAAAAACACATAAGAACCTTTGATTAAAACCACAGCCTAAGAAAGGAGAAAAAGGATAACTGGGCCAAGAGAGGCTGCCTGCAGAGGGACCATCTCTGGCTGCTGTCACAGGCTAAGTAGGGTCAGACCTAGTTGACATGTAGGTGGGAATCATTCAAAGAAAAATCCCATGTGCTGCAAGAAATGGTGTTCACCAGTTAGTAGGTGGCACTGCCATACCTCCAAGTGATTTCTCACCCTAGCATAGCTTTCTTTGCTGCTGGAGGTGCAGGCTTTTGGTGTTTGTAACCCAAACCTTGAAGCAGGAAAAAAAAATTACCATTTTTGACCTGATTTACTGATTACATTGGTGTCCTACATATCAACCTGCCTGCTTGGGACCTTAGGCTTATACAAACGCACTACCTCTCTACCCTCATTTTTGTTGACCAAGATTGGTGGTCCTTAGCCATTTTTATGAAGCCAAAGCAGTTGGCATATGAATTCCCTGGCATATGAATATATTTTCTAAAACTACGCAAAGAGCCAAATCTTTAATATTCCTTTCTCCCTGTGACTGTTCTGACTATTTAGACTGTAAATTCTTCCAGGCAGGGACTGGCTCTTAGAGAGAGGGGAAGGGAGAGAGAGTGTGTGTGTGCTTGTGTGGACACTACTGGAACATAAACACAAATAGTGGCAGTTGCACAGCACTTTCTGGGATATGTCCCAATGTTCATTTTATTGTAGTTCTGGGTATTTCTCTTGTGCTCATCACCATAGCTTCTGAGTATAAGTGGATCAACACAATTTTCCCTCTTCAGTGTTTTGTTGTCATATTCAATGCATCTGGAACAGTATAAATGAATGCAGCAGAATACAAAAACACAATGATTTTTTTTAAAAGCCTTATAGGTGGAAAGCTTTGTTAGGCATCCAAGCACATACTAATAACCAATCAGTTTTACAGCCAAGGGGAAATTGTTTTAGAGCTCAACAGTCAAAGGGTTAGTATCGTAGGATTCCCCCGTGCGCGCACGCACACACACACCTTTTGTGGTGTGTGTGATTTACAAGCACATTAGACATAGAAACACTTGTTTTGCAACCCTTTTGTTAGATCTTATGTACTTGTATAGGTTCTTGTATGATCCCATCACAGTAATATCTGAGCACTTGTTAACCCTGGGTATAGGGAGAGGGGTAAATATTTTTCATTATCAAAAATAACTTTTCTTTCACTCGGGTTTATCCTGTCCCTAGCATATGCTTGTCAATAAACATGGCTGAGGCAGTGAAACTGCAAATGGCCATTTTAAAGCAGTTGTGCTTTCTTTGCTCTCTCCAATATTACTTAGATATCTCTGATAATTCTACAGCTAATAAATGCCGACAAGTGCTGACCTCAAGAATAAGTGCAGTTATCTGTATACCAGTCTGGGCTC
This sequence comes from Platysternon megacephalum, assembly GCA_003942145.1. Classification (NCBI taxonomy): domain Eukaryota; kingdom Metazoa; phylum Chordata; order Testudines; family Platysternidae; genus Platysternon; species Platysternon megacephalum. The sequence goes on from QXTE01000029.1 coordinate 5,916,898, forward strand.
GCCTAGCTGTTTTGTACATCCTGTGAAAGAGACAAATCATTGAGTGCTTAGTCCTACCCTTTTCCAATTGTGAGTTACAAGATGAACACTAAGATTAACAGAAAAAAACCTTTTCAGATTTAGTGTCAAGATGGATTTCATTTATGGTTGATAATGGCATCCTCCAGTATGAAAGAAATCCAACACTAGCTTAGGCAAACCTTTAAATTAATGACAAAAAACTATGTTAATGCAGAGTTCAGGTTGCTTGATGATAGGTCGTCCCCTTGCAGAACATTTAGTGGAGCAAAACTCAAACTTCTGTAAACCAGGAAATGCACAGTTCACGTTGCCCATGCAACCTTAACTCTGCCCTCTTTCAGCAATGTCCCAATATGCCCCATTAAGCCACATACCAATCCCAGCATTGAAAAATGGTACAAAGTCTTCACCTCCTTTTACAGCCCATTCACTCTCACCCACAAGATTCCATCTAACACTCTTAAAGGACAAAGTGGCCCATGCCACCTGCCCACTACCCTCTTTCAGCAGTGCCTCAATATGCACAGAGCAGATACTTACACTGGCCATTGGCACTATAAGATTCAGGAGGTTCCAAATCCCAGCATACACTCACGCACCGATCCAACTCCCCAGAAAGAACACAGCACATGATACAATTTAAGAACAACTTCAAAGCCTTTTACAACTCCCTTACACTTTCTCCCAGGATACCATCTTAACCTACACTTTCACTTAACCACCATTAAAGCATTAGAATCCTCTCTGATTCCACCTCAGTGAGTATCGACACTGTCCTTTGTAATAGAAGCCCTAGGCCCTGGTACCAGCGCGACCCTGCACAATTCTGCATAGAAATGATGCATAGTGCATCCTGAAGGCACACACGCACCTCATGTCTTTCCTCGCACACATGAGAGGGTGGAAAATAGAGATCTCATAATCACACACCTCAAAGTAATTCACAGATCTCACCAACACACGTCAACCAAGCAGAGCTAACTGCCACCTCCACATTCAATACAGCTGCACCTGACACTGACCACACTCTCATATCCCAGTTAGCTACTGCCCATACCCTTTGTAATAAATCCCTGTGCCATACTAATTGTGTAACGTACATAGTTCTGCACTGAAATGACGCATATTGGATCCTGAAGGTACACATGCAGCTCTTCCCTTTGCTCACACATGAGAGGGTAGAAAAAAGAGATCTCCTTATATCAGAATCACAGCTCTGTCCCACACCTCAAAGTAATCCACACATGTCCTCATATCACAAATACACTTTTACCAAGCAGGCCCCACTATTGCCTCCACTACATAGTGTATGTACACCTAACAACCTAACTGCACATAGAGCATATGTAAATAATTCCCATTGGCTACTGCCAGCTCCAGAAGAACAGAAGAAAGGTCACGTGGGTAAATGATCCCAAATTTGGGTCATTAACCCTACCCTCCACTCTCCTGAGGCACATCAAATTTCAAAAGAATCAGTCTAAATATGTTGATTTTAGAGAACTTAGAAAGGTCAACCTTTAAACAGAAGTTTTGACACAACTTTAACTAAGATGGCACTGCTGCATCACTGTAATAACAGAGACAGTCCCTGCCCCAAGGAGCTCGCAATCAAGTGAAATGGTTGATGGGTGCAGGATTTGTGCCTGGGTTGGGGCACATTGGCAGATCTGTGGGGTGAATAGATGTTGGGGCATGTTGGCAGAGTAGTTGGGGTGCATTGGCAGACCTGTGGGTTGCAGAGAGGTTGAGGTACAATGGCAGAGCTGAGGGTGCAGGAAGGTTGGGGTGCACTGGCAGAGCAGGGCAGGTGCTCCCTCACCTGAGTTCCCAACCTCTTTCTTCTCCGCTGTCATAGAATCGTAGGACAGGAAGGGACCTCAAGAGGTCATCTAGTCCAGTCCCCTGCAGTAATGGCAGGACTAAGTATTATCTAGACCATCCGTGACAGGTGTTTGTCTAACCTGCTCTTAAAATTCTCCAATGATGGAGATTCCACAACCTCCCTAGGCAATGTATGCCAGTGCTTAACCACCCTGACAGTTAGGAAGTTTTTCCTAAGGACCAACCTAAACCTCCCTTGCTGCAATTTAAGCCCATTGCTTCTTGTCCTATCCTCAGAAGTTAAGGAGAACAATTTACCTCCCTCCTCCTTGTAACAACTTTTATGTACTAGAAAACTGTTATGTCCCCACTCAGTCTTCTCTTCTGAAGCCTAAACAAATTTTTTCACTCTTCCCTCATAGGTCATGTTTTCTAGACCTTTAATCATTTTTGTTCTCCTCTGGACTTTCACCAATTTGTCACCTCTTTCCTGAAATGTGGCACCCAGAACTGAACACAATAGTGTAGCTAAAGCCTAATCAGCATGGAGTAGAATGGAAGAATTACTATCTTGCTTACAACACTTCTGCTAATACATCCCAGAATGATGTTTGCTTTTTTTGCAACAGTGCTCCACTGTTCCCTGATATTTAGCTTGTGATCCACTATGATGCCCAGATCCCTTTCTGCAGTATTCCTTCCTAGGCAGTCATTTTCCATTTTGTATGTGTGCAACTGATTGTTCCTTCCTAAGTGATGTACTTTGCATTTGTCCTTATTGTATTTCATCCTATTTACTTCAGACCATTTCTCCAGATCATTTTGAATTTTAATCCTATCTTCCAACGCACTTGCAATGCCTCCCAGCTTGGTATCATCTGCAAACTTTATCAGTGTACTCTCTGTGCCATTATCTAAATTATTGTTGAAAATATTGAACAGAACCACACCCAGAACTGATCCCTGTGGGACTGCACTCAATATATCCTTCCAGCTTGACTGTGAACCACTGATAACTACTTTCTGGGAATGGTTTTCCAACCAGTTATGCATGCATCTTAGAGTAGCTCCATGTAGGTTTTAATTCCCTAGTTTGTTTATGAGAAGGTCATGCAAGACAGTATCAAAAGCCTTACTAAAGTCAAGATATACCACATTTACCGCTCTCCCCCCCCCCTCCACAATGCTTGTTACCCTGTCAAAGAAAGCTATTAGGTTGGTTTGACATGATTTGTTCTTGACAAATCCATGCTGACTGTTACTTGTCACCTTATTATTTTCTAGGTGTTTGCAAATTGATTGCATAATTATTTGCTTCATTATTTTTCTGGGTACTGAAGTTAAGCTGATTGGTCTGTAATTCCCAGGGTTGTCCTTATTTCCCTTTTTATTGATTGGCACTATATTTGCCCTTTTCCAGTCTTCTGGAATCTGTCCCATCTTCCATGACTACTCAAAGATAGTCACTAATGGTTCAGATATCTCCTCAATCAGCTCCTTGCATATTCTAGGATGCATTTCATCAGGCGCTGGTGACTTGAAGACATCTAACTTGTCTAAATAAGTTTTAACTTGTTCTTTCCCTATTTTAGCCTCTGATCCTACCTCATTTTCACTGGCATTCACTATGTTAGACGTCCAATCGCTACTAATCTTTTTTGTTAAAACCGAAACAAAAGAGTCATTTAGCACTAGTGCTACTTCCACATTTTCTGCTATTGTCCCGTCCCCCCCTTATTGAGTAATGAGCCTACCCTGTCCTTGGTCTTCCTCTTGCTTCTAATGTATTTGTAGAATGTTTTCTTGTTACCCTTTGTCTCTAGCTAGTTTCATATCTTTTTTTGCCTTGGCCTTTCTAATTTTATCCCTATCATCCAATTCCATTTATCCCCCTCCTTATAAACCACCTCCCCTCACTGCAGCCTCAAACTCTTCTCCCTGTATTCCCCCACTCCTCTACCCCCTAATACTCCTCCCCTCCTCAGAAGCCTTCATGTGTCTATTTTCCCCCAAAGACTTTGATTACATTTCTCCCCAGAATTGTAGCAACCTCCAGCTGCTCAGTCCAGAACTCCTTTTATCTAAGATGGGGACTTGTTGTTATCGTATACTTAGTTATATTAACTGCAGAGCAAGTTCACAGCTGTCAGTCTCAGTGAGGTCTGTGATTATGATTCATCCGGTCATGATACCTCTCAGTTTAACAGTACAAGGCCGTAGAAGAAAACTGGTTTTGTGGCGCCTGTAACTCGGGAACCCCAAATTTGGGTTACTAATCTCCTGCATGCCCCCATAAGGCACACCAAATTTCAAAGCAATCCGATTAACTATTTGTATTTTAGAGCACTTACAAGAGTTGAGCTTTAAAGCATATTAAATGGCGAGAATGGAAACCCTCCTGCCGTTTTTCTGTATTGGTGAATGTGCACTATAAAAAAATGTACATTTTCTTCAATGCCATTCTCAGTTTGGGTCCCCGCAAAGACTTAGTGGGGGGCCATGCACCACCTTGGGTAAAACTCGGAGAGAGGCAATTTTGACCCGCATCACATCAAGTTTGATCTCTAGCTCCACAGAAAACAACAACAAAAACAAACCCCTCACAACCATAGAAACTCTTAGAAAAATGGCTATTTTTTCAGGGCTTATATCTCCACAACCCTCTGCTCAAATTACCCCAAATTTGGCTCACTAACCCTACCCTGTGCCCTGCTGAGGCACACCAAATTTCAAGTAATCCGACTGCGCATATTGATTTTAAACTTTAAAATGTTGACCTTTAAAAAGAAGTTGTGATGCCACACCACTGTAATAATAAGGGATCATATGACTTTGAGGACCCACAATGCTACATGGGTACAGACCCACAAAAAGTATAGGCCCACAGATGCTACAGGGCCATGTAATTAACTAGATACATAAAAGTGTCATTACCATTTTCTGACCAGTGGGCTTGTTTACTTCTAGACTTACTAGCACCCAGTCGAAAAAAATTCAGTGGATTGGATTCTCTGGTTTCCTACATGCCCTCTGTGCTGCTTGAGTGGTATGAAATGGATGGAAACTGGCCAGAAATGGCAAGCAGAGAATTCCTTTGGTGCCATAAAGCGGGTGGAGCTCTGCCCCTCCGCTCCCCCCCGCGTTATCCGCTCTTGTCTTCCCTGTTCATCCCTCAATCACAAGTTGGCTTCTTTTGCATCCTCCAACCAAATCATCCATTCCTTCCTTTCTTTTTGACTCCTATAACCCCATTGCCCATGCTCTCGCCTTCCCAATGGAATGGGAGACTCACGGCAGCCACCAAGACCTGGTGCTTTCTGGAGATTGAGAAAGGCATGCTGGTAGGAGTCTCTTCCCCTTTTCAGTCCACAAAACATAGCTATTTATCCACAGATTCTTGCCTCCTCTACAGTGGAACTAATGGGGGGTTCTCTCTCTCTTCCATGGCAAAGGCGCAGTAGTCAAGATTTCTTCCTTCACTGCCCATGGAGGAACCAGGGTTGTTTATAGCCTCTCCCCAGGTCAACATTGTGGAAACAAGGACCTTATGCACAGTTCATACAGAAGGACTGGAGTTTCTTCTCACTCTCTTTGACTGTGCCAAGAGAAGGTGGCTTGTTTGAGTGTTGCTTTCCTCTTTTCTTTCTCCAGGGAACAGAGCAGGCTGTAGATTCAGCCTAGTAAATAAGCCACTGGATGATAGGATGCAGCCAACATCTGAGGTGGGGGGAGAGAGAGAGAGAGAGACCCTCTTTTTTACACAAACCCTTGAGCTTCACCATTGCTGGCTAAGCATGTGCCATGATAATGCATGCTGAACAGAGTCCAAAGGAGAATGGGGGTAGGGGGAGAGAGAAAGAGAAATGCTGATATACAAGGGGTGCTGGGGCACTGCTATGTGGCAATATGCTAGTCTACGAAAAACGGTTGGTACATCTTACTGATCAGTATTGTCTCACTTGAAGCACTGAAACCATCTCTGAAGTTGGGAAGAGAATGGAGCTAAATAGCTGCTAGACTGTCTGATCAGAAGACAGCTAAAGATTAGGAGGATTGTATGAAGTACGCTCTGAGGCCTCTAGTTATATGCTTCAAGCTGGCTTAAGTCTTCTCTGAAGTTTGGGGCCATATCCAAACCTGAAACCAGTTTTACCTGTGAAAGGCTCCCACATCCTTTCAAACAGCCTATGTACATATCCTGAGTAAGCTGTTAATTACACCTGGAGTTAGGCAAGTACATGATGTACACAGGAAGTGACACAGGGACATTGGCAGACCACTGTTATCTAATAGAAGAAAGGCAAGCCAGTATTTGGTGCAATACGTAGGGTGACCATATTTCTCTATGCTGAATACGGGACACCTGGTAAAATGACTCTTATTCAAGCGAGTTCAATGGCAATCAATCAGAACTATGCAGTACAAACTTTCAAATTAACATCAAGTTGACTGAGCCTGTTTAAAAATAATCCAACTACGCAGTATTTTTTTTATTTACCTTTTTATCTTTAAGGCTTTAGGGTTCACATGGGGAGGGGTGACACACACACACGTGCACACACTCCCGTACACCTCTCTCATGGCAGGGGGAGGGAATGTGACCAACTGACCCAACCCTCCCTGCCTGGTGTTCTTCGCCCTCCATACCTGGCTGGATCCCCGGGACGGCCCCCTCTCTCCTGGTACCGTGTCTTCCTGTGGCAACACGTGGGTGGGGGCATGCACGGTCACATGCCCCCCGCCTCAGATTTCTGCCAGGGTTCACACCACAATGTGGTCAGCAGCAGCCTTTCGGCACTGTGTGAGAGGAAAGGGATGGGAGCTACTTCCAGCCGTGGGGGGAGGGAGAGGGAAAGGTAGGGGAGGACAGTGAGAGGGCGAGCACATAAAGGGCCGATGGGTGGGCAGCAGAGATGGCACATAACCGGCCGCCATCCGGCGCCTGCCTGCACTTGCCAGCCGCTGCAGCATGTAGCCAGTGCCAGCCGGAAACAGGACTGGGTCCTGCTTGCCGAGAGCCAGCACACAGCAGGGCCTGCACTGACGGACCATCAGGGGGAGCGGCTGGCCCAACGCGCTGCAGCTTTGCCCCGCCACCAGCCTTGCACACCCAACCCCATGGTCGGCCACTGGACCCCCCACTCACCACTGGTGGGCGGTCGGTTGGTGAGCAGGGATCCGGCCAGCAGCAGGACCCACCAGTACTGATGGCAGGGAGACAGAAAATGTGAGACAATTTGCCCATTTTTAAGAAAAAGTTGGGACACCTGCAGGAAAGCTTATATACAGGACTGTCCCTTTGAAAATGGGATGTCTGGTCACCCTAGCAATAAATGAACTGGTAAATAGCACAGGCAACCATGCAGATGAGTCATGTAGGAGAGCTTGATGTTGCATCATTATACATGAATCTTGCACACACAACAGCCAGCAGAATGCCATCATTTGTGCAATATTTTCTTCCATTAGGTCAGAGACAATAATACTTCCCTCACTGGGGTATTGTGAGGCTGAATTCATTAAGTATCATTCTTTATGTGAACATAAAGCTTACGGTGATTTCCTTCCCACTTAGAGCTCAGAAATAGCTAACCTGATTTTATTGAATTTTTCTCAACAAATTTACTCCTAGGCAAAAGCTTTGTTATTCCGTTATCTGCTAGGAATGAATTTTATGGCCAAGATATAAACTGCATTAAGAGTTTATAATGGAAATGCTTCCACAATTATAATGATATATTTCACATATGATAGTATATTACACTGTGGCTGTAACAGATGTACAAGCGATTACCGTGAAATGACTTTCAATGTTTATATCAGATGTTAAGACAAATAATAAATATATATATATATATTAAGACACTTCCTGATCATTCAGTGAGATTTGACCTTTGGCAGGATTTTAATATTGTAGCTGTTGACATAAGAGTTTTAGTAACCAAGCAACTGTCATCTAGAATATATCATATCATAATATGGCAATAAGAAATGAAGCAGACTGATTGGTCAGAAGCAGTTGCAAGCCATGGTGATATGCAAGCACCATCCCACCAAAAAAAATTTTGTTTATAGAGCCACATCACAAGGAGTGTTACACTCTGGGAAGCTTAAGATTACTGACATTGTAATACACGCTGGAAGGCATTGAGCTCTGATGCCATTTGTGTTTCAGACATAGTTCTAAATAGTACAATAGCTCTGCTATTTAGCGTTCATGTTTGTGTTGAGATATGGTTGTCCAATAGATCAGGCACTGGACTAGCATTTAGGAGCTGTGGATTTCAAGCTGTGTTACTGATTGCTGTGTGACCTCGGGCAAGTCACTTCACGTCTTAGTGCCTGTTTCCCACCTGCTCTACACTGCAATTGAGAGGTGTGATTGCAACATGTGTAGACATACTGGAGCTAGCTAAAGCTAGCTTGAGTAACAATGCAAGGGTATCTGCAAAAGCTAGCTCTGCCCACCCATGTACACCTGATACTATGTACCACCCTAAGTGCATATTCAAGCAGCCACTGCCTATGCTGCCCCAGCTTCACTGCTGCTGTTACTTGAGCTAGCTTTGATCTAGACAGGATGTTAACCTGTCAGTTAAGTTTAATCTCTGGAAAGTGTAATACGATTTTGTTTTATGTGTAACTTTTTGTTTCCAATATTCTTACTCACTATCACTTGAATCTCTATTCTTTGATAATAGACTTATCCTTATTTTCACTATAAGTATATCTAAGTGCTGTGGTGCTAAGCAAAGTGCTGGTCCTTAGCTGAATCTTGCAAGCTGGTATATGCTGTAATATAATTCTATGAGTGTTAGTGGACAAGGGGCTGGATGCTGCAGGGAATGCTCTGAGGACTGGGGGTTGGTGTGAGCCTATCGCTACCTACACAGAGTGAATGAGGTCTGGAAGGCAGGGTATGTGCTGCCAGAGGCTGGTAGTTTCAGGGAGCTGATTCACAGCAGGCACAGACATGACTGCTTCATGCGAAGGGCAGGTGGTGGTGAGGTGCTTCATGCCCGGAGTATCCCTATGAGCCATTTGCCATTTGCAGCCTGCATGTTTGACACCCCTGGTCTAGAGGTTAAAGAAAACTGAAATCAGTTGGTGGCAATGGATGATTATGGGCCATCACTGAAGAATTTGAAACGTGGTGACCTTAAAGCTTCTATCTTATCTCCCATTTTCAATGTATACACTAAGCTTCTTGGTGAGGTCATTTCTAACCACAGATGAGAATATATTAATAGGCTAATGATACTTAATTGTACATCTCTTGCTCCATGACCTTTCTCTACACTGGCAAAGTGCTTGAATGATACTGATCTCTGGCTGCATTGGATCTGAAAGACATTACGTCCAGCTGTTGAGAGGGATCTGTCAGGACAAGGAGATTCTCTTTATTGTGTCCCCACAGACGGAGGGAACACTGCTGGAAGTAGCAAGGCAATTGATGTACCTTTTCCATTATTTTTTCCTTGCTATTTCTAATGAGAGCTACATGTTGCGGTGACGTGAATCTATTTTCCAGCGCAGGCATCACTTTTCCTTATCCTGCAATGACCTTGAAAAGCAGCACATGCCCTCCTGATCACCAAGCTCAGTTATTGTAATTCCCTCTTAATAAAGCTCTCAGCAGGGCTTCTCTGCTGCTTGCAGCTAGTGTAGAACGCAGAGTGCCTGTTCACAGGACTGAGCAGCTGTAATCATATTATGTCCACCCCACTTTTCTTCCATTGATTTACCTATAAAATAAAAGTTTGATGTTGTGGTTTTTTTTGTTTTTTTGGTTTTTTTTAAGGTGGCCTGGCTGGCTTTTCAAGTCCTGAATGGCTCAGGCACTGGCTATGGCTGAGACCTCCTCCCTGAGCTTTGTGTTGATGGGTATCTATGCTGTGACCGCACTTGCTATCCCTGCTAGCACACTTTGAGAGAACAGGTGATGACACCTTTGCAGTCGCAGCTCCCAGCCATCCAACTCTCTTTTGTTCTAATCAGATTTCAGTTGTAATTTTGGTTGTCTCCTGTGTAATATTGTGTTCTTGCTCAACCCCACTCCCGCTTTATTGTTTGGGAGTATAATGTATTTTTAATAGGCAGCAGGTTTAAAACAAACAAAAGGAACTACTCCTACACACAACACACAATCAACCTGTGGAATAGGTTGCCATGGGATGTTGTGAAGGCCAGAAGTATAAGTGGGTTCAAAAATAAATTAAATAAGTTCATGGAGGATAGGTCCATTGATGGCTATTAGACAAGATCATCAAGGACGCAACCCTATGCTGTGGGTGTCCCTAAACCTCCAGCTTCCAAAAGCTGGGACTGAATGACTGTGATGGGTTCACCAGGGTGCAGCCTGGAACTGGGGTACTGCTAATCCCTCTCTCCGACCAATCTGGGCTCTCTCTCACACTGTGATACTGTGACACGCTGCAGACCCCTCCAGGTCCTGCATTCACACAGCCATTCACAAGCAGGGACACATCTAGCTGAGTTACATGAATGCTTTCGCCAGCCACTCATGAACCAACAATAGAGAGGCTCCAGCCAGTTTACCCCAGCCTAGCACCTCAGAGCTGTACCATCCTGCCCCGGTCAGAAGTCTAACCAGTGTAAGTTTATTACCCAGTCTGCCCCTCCCTCAATGTGGAGAGGACATGCACCAGCCCCTGTTCCTGAGCAGATTTCCATTTGCACTTCAAACAACACACTGTTTTAGATAAAACAGATTTATTAACCACAGAAAGATAGATTTTAAGTGATTATAAGTACAGATCAAAGTTGGTTACCTAAGAAATAAAACAAATTCGCAATCTGAGTTCTATTAACTAGACTGGATTTGAATTAAGCAGTGTCTCACCCTGATAGTACAAACAGTTTACAGATCCTCCATACACAGGTTGGAACTCCTTGCCAGCCTGGGACAACCCTCCCCTATTCAAAGTCATTTCCCTCCGGATGTGCTTCCAGGTGTTGAGTTGTGGAGGGAGTGAGACCAAGTGATGATGTCACTGCGCTCTTTTATAGCTTCTTCCAGCTTGCTGGAAAGATCCTTTGCTGTGATGTGAGTCAAACAGCCTCCATTGTATACGTGCTATCTCTGAGAGGTTTCCATTGTATAGCTCAATTCAGAAAAACAAACTTTGAAATGTTGGAATTTCACAACTGAAATTCTGGTTTTCAACTACCTCTATTTAATACCAAAGTGACTGTCTAGTTGAAACAGGGAAAATATGACCATCTTCAGCAACTAAACCTGATTATTAACAAAAATACTTCATCTTGTGAACACATAATAAACAGCAGAGAAATAACAAATAAGGTCTGAGGGTGAGAGACTTTAATATAAGTTTCAGCAGAAGCACATTTTCCAGGCTCTTTAAACCAGGAAAAATAAGTCAAAACTTAATACCAATTCTTGTAATGTTTTTATTAATTCCAGTTCAACTCGTCTTTGTTGTTGAAAGTAATTCAACCCAAATGCCCTGTTAAAATGTACAATTATTTGAAATCAGGGAAGTCAACATGATTGTAGATGTAATTTAGATGCAATAATTTTAGAGACATGCAACATGAAAGAGCCTGGTGGAGATTACTTGGCTTTATAAGAGATCTAAAAATTGCTCATCAATCATACTATACTGTCTTCAATTCAGATGTCATCTAGACATTTCATTATTTCTGACTGTAAGGATGAAAAGCTAGGAGTGATGGCTCTTAGCATTTGATTTTAAAGTCTGCTGTTAATTAATCTTTTAACAGGACAGATAAGAAGGTCAACAAAGATATCCTGGGTAACACACGCTGATCTCATATCTGTCAATGAGATCTTGTGACTTCAGGTGGTTGCAGTGAATAATATGTGGTACTATTGCGTGAATACCCCTGTTCTGAAAGGATTATTATTTTGGGAGAAGTAGGGTTTTTTTTATTATTATATTATTATTGATATTGGGAGAAGTATTTTTTTTTCTCCTACTCTGATTCTCCAAGGCTCATTTTTCACCCATAATGGGGTGTAAAATTACATGTAAACATTTATTAAACCAAATCAGAGGCACCATTTCATTAAGCTCTCCTCTCTGAGTAATCTATCTATTCTTATCCAAGCTTTTCAGATGATTATCTCTGTTGGACTGAATGAACCCTAGCTCCTTGAAGGTAAGAGTGGGCATTTAGACATTCGGGAAGGGTGTGAGGAGTAGTCACAGGGCAGCCAGAGCTCCCCAGAGTCTGAATTGGCCACAATTCCTCCTGGGGACTTCCCAACCCTGGGAGCCTAGATATTATGGTGACAGGCACAGTATAAAAGCCTTGCTAGAAAGAGTGGTATAGCAGCTACCTTACCTTTGAGAATGCTGCCCTGTGCTTTCTCTCCCACCCAGCTAGTTCTGCTGCTGCCGGAAAACAGGTGAGCAAGGCAGCAAACTAGCCCTATTCTTCCTTGTCTCCTTTCAGGCAGTTTGCAGGAGCGTGCAGAGAGAACAGAGCCTCGCTGTCCAGCCACAATGCAGCCAGCCTTTTTTACGGGGCAAAAGAGGGGAGAGGCATACCTGCACAGCATCCAATCAGTCTGGCTCTCATATTAATATATATGAAAATAACCCAAGACTCAAGTCTGGAAATAAATGAGCTGGGAAAAGACCAGTAAACCTTTAATCTGAGACAAAAGAGGCTCTGCACTGAGGGGAGAAGGGCAAACTGAGGCAATTGCTTATGATTTGCAAAACCAAGAAGGGAAAGAAGCAGTTGCAGAATCCTTGAGACATTAATGCACCATTGACAGAACATACTTCACTCCCCACCCCACAGGGGAAAAGGCAAAAGGAAGATGAACCAAATCTAAATGTCAGCAGAGGAGGTTTTGGAACAAATTGATAAGTTATACAGTAATAAGTCATCAAGACCAGATGGTATTCACCCAAGAGTTCTGAAAGAACTCAGATATGAAATTGCAGAACTACTAACTTTGGTATGTAAGCTATCACTTCAGTCAGCCTCTGTACCAGATGACTGGAGGATAGCTAATGAATGTCAATCTTTTAAAAAGGCTCCAGAGGCGATCCTGGCAATTACAGGCCAGTAAGCCTAACTTCAGTACCTGGCAAATTGGTTGAAACTATAGTAAAGAACAAAATTATCAGACACATAGATAAACACAATATGTTGGGGAAGAGTCAACACAGCTTTTGTGAGGGAAAATCATGCCTCCCCAATCTATTAGAATTCCTGAGGGAGTCAACAAGCATGTGGATAAGGGTAATCCAGTGGATTTAGTTTCATAAAGACTTTGACAAGGTCCCTCTGTAACAGGATCCCCGGGGTGCAGACTGGGATTGTGGGACTTCTGTGCCCCCTTAACTCTCCAGCCTGGGCTGTCTCTCACAATGATTTGCTAGTGACAAGAAACAAACCCCTCCAAGCGCTTCTATCACTCAGCACAACCGCATGTGAAGCCCCACACCCAGCTAGATTGCATGAATGCTCCCAGAGCCACTCATGAATCTCACACAGAAAGGCACCTACCAAATCCCCCCAGCTCCCAGCCTTGTATCTCAGGAATATACCGTCTTGCACTGCTCAAGACAAGCAGTGTGAGTTTATTTATTGGTTCACCACTTCATCAATGGAAAGTGGATATACCAGCCTTTGTAAACCTCAGCAGATTTACCAAACACTTCAGGCAAACTCACTGGTAAAGATGAGCAGTAAAACAAGTTTATTGACTACAAAAGATAGATTTTAAGTGATTGTAAGTGATAGGCAAAAAGTCAGAGTGGTTACCAAAAGAAAAGAAAATATAAGCATGCAGTCTAAACTCTTAACTCTATTAGACTGGGCAACAACTAGATTAAGCAGTTTTTCTCACTCCACTGGATATTGAAGTTCATAGTACACAGTTTCACCCTTGAAACCTGGACCAGTCCCCTCTGTTGGAGTCTTCAGTCTTCTGAGTGCCCTTGTTTTTTGCATTGTAGGTGGGGGAAGGAGAAAGGCCAAGCACTGGGCCCCTGTGTTCTGTTTTATACCCTGAGTCCATGTGCTTGGAGAACACAAGTCCAGGCATGTCTGGTGGGCATTGCTGAATTACAAGGTGAAGCAATACCTCAGTGTGTCTCCTGTGAGTGAGTCATTGAATTGTAACACCTCTGCTGGACAATGGCCGGTGATGTCTGTTCAGCACTCACCTGGGCATTGGTTACCTCTTCTCTTTTCATTGTCTCTGGAGAGCTAGTATCTGGGCACTTCCCAAACCCACAGCATATTTTAGTGAAAACTATACAACACAATTCTTATAATTTGATATGCATATTTAGAAAGAACAATGTCTTTCAGCAGATCATAACCTTTCCCCTGATACCTCACAAGGCATGCTTTATATGCAATATCACAATTATATATAAATAAGGAATATGGGGGATACAGGGCACTCCCCCGAGGTATAGAATGTCACACCCTCACCAAACGCTTTTAAGCAAACTAAGCAGTCATGGGATAAGAGGCAATCTCCTCTCATGGATCAGTAACTGGCTAAAAGATAGGGGACAAACGATAGGAATAAATGGTCAGTTTTCACAGTGGAAAGAGGCAAATAGCAGGATGTCCCAAGGATCTGTACTGAGACCAGTGTGTTTAACATATTCATAAATGATCTGGAAAAGGGGGTGAACAGTGAGGTGGCAAAATTTGCAGACAATTAAAAATTACTTAAGATAGTTAAGTCCAAAACTGACTGCAACAGGTTACAAAGGGATTTCACTAAAGTGGGTGACTGGGTAACAAAATGGTTGATGAAATTCAATGTTTATAAATTCAAAATAATCCCAACTATACATACAGAATGATGAGTTCTAAATTATCTGTTACCACTCAAGAAAGAGATATTGGAGTCATCACGGATAATTCTTTGAAAACATCTGCTCAATGTGCAGCAGCAGTCAAAAAAGCACTAGCAGACTGTTAGGAACTATTAGGAAAGGGATAGATAATAAAACAGAAAATATCATAATGTCATTATATAAATCCATGGTACGCCCAAATCTTGAATACTGCGTGCAGTTCTGGCTGACCCATCTGAAAAAAGATACATTAGAATTGGAAAAGGTGCAAAGAAGGGCAACAAAAATGATTAAGGGATGAAACAGCTTCTGTATGAGGCAAGATTAAAAACTCTGAGACTGTTCATTTTAGAAAAGAGACTATTAAGGGGGATATCGTAGTGGTCTATAAAATCGTGGATGGTGTAGAGAAAGTGATTAGGGAAATGTTATTTACCCTTTCACCTACCACAAGAAGTAGAGGTCACCAAATTAAATTCATAGACAGCAGGTTTAAAACAAACAAAGTACTCCTACACACAACGCACAGTCAACTTGTGGAACTTGTTGCCGGGGGATGCTGTGAAGGTCAAAAGTATAACTGGATTCAAAAAAGAATTAGTTACGTTCATGGAGGACAGTTCCATCAATGGCTATTAGGCAAGATCGTCAATGACGCAACCACATGCTGCGGGTGTCCCTAAACCTCCAATTTCCAGAAGGTGGGACTGGATGACAGGGGATGGATCACTTGAAATTGGCCCGTTCATTCTCTCTGAAGCATCTGGCACTGGCTACTGTCAGAGACAGAATACTGGGCTAAATGGACTATTGGTCTGACCCAGAATGGCCATGAATATGTACTTATTGGTTTTTTAAAATGAAAGAATTTGGCCAGATTAATGTGGCCAAGAGGGCTACAGAATGATTTGACCAAGGCGATGTCCACACTGCATGAGAGCAAGCCTCCCAGCCCAGGCAAACAGACACACGTTAGTTCTGCTCCAGCTAGTGCGCTAAAAATAGCAGTGCAGGTGTTGTGGGATGGATGGCAGCTCAGACTAGCCATTAGAGAACAGATCGAGGAGGTCAGGTGGACTTATAGTTGGCAGCTAGGCTGTGGTGCTACCTGTGCCACAAAGTCCACACTTACTTTTAGTGCACTAGCTAGGGCAGAGCTAGTGCACGTCTGTCTACTTGGGCTGGGAGGCCCGCTCCCAGTTGCAGTGTTGATGTCCCCAGAGGTCATTCCAGGAAATACCTTATCAAGGAATACAAAAGTGGAACTAGTGTTTTGTTGTCTGAGTACAGGACTTCTGATCTCTATCCCTAGTTCCTATACTGACTCTCTCGCAGCCTTGAGCAAGTCACTTTGGTTCTGATCCACACGCGGAACTTCCAATGCCTTCGTCGGGAGTTAAGCATGCAGAATATCTGCAAGATTAGGCCCTTAACCTCTCTGTTTCTGTTTCGCATCTGTAAAACAGGTGGGCATACTTCTCAGAAATTTTGTGAGGATTAATTTCTTAATGATTGTAAAATGTTTCGAAAATGGAAAGTGTTAAGCAATATCAATATTTGAGGAAGGAGAACCTTTTGCTTTATAAATAGTTGCATTTAAGAAGGAGAGGAAGAGGAAGATGTTGGGAGCAAAGGAAGATTGCCATTTCTCCCATTTCAGGTTGATTTCTCTGTGGGAATAAAGGCATTGCAAAAGCATAATCAGACCTTCTTTAACAGAAAAACAAGCAAACCAACAACAAAAACCCCAATGTTTACATATGTCCCGCTAGAATTTCTAGGGGCAACCACAGACATTCCTTAATGTTCCCTATTTGCCCATGTATTTCTATAAATGTGCTCTCTCATTTTCAGAACTGAGCATAATTTGTAGAATTGTACAGCGTTTAGTCTTTAAATTATGTAAGATCTTTTTTAATCACCTTACATACCACCGCATTTTTGCTTATATTGTTAGCAACTGAGTCATGTGCCCAGTCTGTTTGCAGGATTAGAGGACCCACCAATGCGAGATCATGAGTGCTATCTGGGGAGCAAGTTAAACCAAGAACTTGTGCAGAAGGACATAAGCATTTCATAAGGCAGTTGAACAGAAGACTTGCGTTAGCCACTAACATGAAATTATGAGACCAGGCAAGATCTGGAATTAACATTAACATTTTTCCATCAAATTTGATTCTGCATCAGCTAGTAAAAGAATTCTTGCTATTATTACAATTTGACACATACTCCGTTGATCTTTCCAGTACTAGGAGACTTTTTCCCAGTAAGTCCTGACTAGCTGAACTATTCTGGTAGGCAGGCAGCCTAGTGAGTCCAGAGTTCCCCACTTGGATACAGAATCAAGCGTTTTCCTCTGTGACAGATGTGGGGCTGCTCTGTAATAATTCATGAATATGACCTAGTTATCACAATATTTATGGAAATGAATGTGTTGATTTAATGCAGGGGTCGGCAACCTTCCAGAAGTGGTGTGCCGAGTCTTCATTTATTCACTCTAATTTAAGGTTTCGTGTGCCAGTAATACATTTTAACGTTTTTTATAAGGTCTCTTTCTATAAGTTTATAATATATAATTAAACTATTGTTGTATGTAAAGTAAATAAGGTTTTTAAAATGTTTAAGAAGCTTCATTTCAAATTAAATTAAAATGCAGAGCCCTCCGGACGGGTGGCCAGGACCTGGGCAGTGTGAATGCCACTGAAAATCCGCTCGCGTGCCGCCTTCGGCGCACGTGCCATAGGTTGCCTACCCCTGATTTAATGTAATGNTCCGGACGGGTGGCCAGGACCCGGGCAGTGTGAATGCCACTGAAAATCCGCTCGCGTGCCGCCTTCGGCGCACGTGCCATAGGTTGCCTACCCCTGATTTAATGTAATGGGCTAAAAGAAAAAAGTAGGAAGAATAGAGAATTGCTTAACATAAGCCATCTCCCCTGGTAAATACTTCAGGTGATTGAGACAGTGCTCAGGTGATTAGCTATGAAGATTCTACCTCCAGGAGGGCTTAAATTCTCATAGAGTATTTTCTGGAGCCCCCCATGCCCTCCCCCTCAACATGCTATGAAAACTCCAGGGGGGTTGAAAATATTTACTGGAGCTCCGCTCCAGACAGCTCCAGCTGAATTTAAGCCCTGACCTCCAGGATCTAGTGAAATTACAAAACGGTGTGGCCACACAAAGTCAATGCTGGGAGCCATCAGATTAAATGAACTACAATCAGTTAAAATGTCTCCCTCTATCAAGAGCTGAGAGAGTTGTTCATGGGGAGCTGTTCAGGGTGGTAGGGCTTTAGGGAAGGTAGACATGCACGTGGACAGTTTGTTGTTTTAAAATCCTTTTTCTCTAAATGCTTTGTTCCTATAGTTAAGATTGAACAATACTTTGGGTTAAGAAGGTTGTCTGGTCTCTGTATTAATTACTGGTCACAAGCTTCCAAAGGAAAGAACTGCAGATATCCAAACTCAGTCAGATCTGCTGTGTAAGCATATTTGATCCATAGAGTACTGTAGGCCAGTGCCTGGTCTAAGAGTGGGCAAATTGTGGGACTCAACCAGAGGAGAGGACACTGGAGGAGACCCTGAGTGACACCAGGAAGGGGACAGAGGTGCTAGCCCCACAACCATGACCCTCACTGTGAGTAGTTTTCTATTTAGAGATATGGCTCAGATTAGCCACCTCAGTGATATCAAATTCTTGTTGGGAGTGCTTGAGAGCTTTGGGCTGTGACCTGCAAATACACCCCTGGCTTAGTAAAATGCTGTGGAGACACACTGGGCTCACTATTGGTGCTGAATGGCCGTTCCTCCCTATTGTTCAGGTTGTACATAAGGCCTAAAGAGAGACTATGGAGATGCTATGGGTGATAGTATAATGTTGGTCCTCATCTCTCTACATATGTCTCATCAGACCTTGACCTTGCACTCAGCTAGTTTCTCCAGTGTCTAGCTGAGATGTAGGGGCTTGGATCAGAAGGAAGTGGAGGATATTCAATCCACATAAGAAAGAGCTGGTATTGTGAAATGGAGGAAAACAGCAAGTGGAAATGGCAGAAGTGGATATCTAGCCCCTCAGCTGAGGGGTTATGCCCACCTTTTGTTACTCAAGTGTGTAACATGAGGGACTTTTACATTCTCTACTTCTTCTGGATGTCCGGATAGCAGCAGTTATCAAGGGTAGTTTTTTCCATCTACCTTTTTCTTTTGACTGATGATTCTTGCCATAGTTTTCCAGACCAACTTCACCTCCAAGTTGGTTTACTTTGTTGTCTTCTACTTAGTGGTATTTTACATATGGAGCACATTTCATCTGCACTCCAAAATCTGCACTTAGAATCATAGAATCATAGAATATCAGGGTTGGAAGGGACCTCAGGAGGTCATCTAGTCCAACCCCCTGCTCAAAGCAGGACCTAATCCCAACTAAATCATCACAGCCAGGGCTTTGTCAAGCCTGACCTTAAAAACCTCTAAGGAAGGAGATTCCACCACCTCCCTAGGTAACCCATTCCAGTGCTTCACCACCCTCCTAGTGAAAAAGTTTTTCCTAATATCCAATCTAAACCTCCCCCACTGCAACTTGAGACCATTACTCCTTGTTCTGTCATCTGGTACCACTGTGAACAGTCTAGATCCATCCTCTTTGGAACCCCCTTTCAGGTAGTTGAAAGCAGCTATCAAATCCCCCCTCATTCTTCTCTTCTGCAGACTAAACAATCCCAGTTCCCTCAGCCTCTCCTCATAACTCATGTGCTCCAGCCCCCTAATCATTTTTGTTGCCCTCCGCTGGACTCTTTCCAATTTTTCCACATCCTTCTTGTAGTGTGGGGCCCAAAACTGGACACAGTACTCCAGGTGAGGCCTCACCAATGTCGAATAGAGGGGAACGATCACGTCCCTCGATCTGCTGGCAATGCCCCTACTTATACAGCCCAAAATGCCGTTAGCCTTCTTGGCAACAAGGGCACACTGTTGACTCATATCCAGCTTCTCGTCCACCGTAACCCCTAGGTCCTTTTCTGCAGAACTGCTGCCTAGCCACTCGGTCCCTAGTCTGTAACAGTGCATGGGATTCTTCCGTCCTAAGTGCAGGACTCTGCACTTGTCCTTGTTGAACCTCATCAGGTTTCTTTTGGCCCAATCCTCTAATTTGTCTAGGTCCCTCTGTATCCTATCCCTACCCTCCAGCGTATCTACCACTCCTCCCAGTTTAGTGTCATCTGCAAATTTGCTGAGAGTGCAGTCCACGCCATCCTCCAGATCATTAATGAAGATATTGAACAAAACCGGCCCCAGGACCGACCCTTGGGGCACTCCGCTTGAAACCGGCTGCCAACTAGACATGGAGCCGTTGATCACTACCCGTTGAGCCCGACGATCTAGCCAGCTTTCTATCCACCTTATAGTCCATTCATCCAGCCCATACTTCTTTAACTTGCCGGCAAGAATACTGTGGGAGACCGTATCAAAAGCTTTGCTAAAGTCAAGGAATAACACATCCACTGCTTTCCCCTCATCCACAGACCCAGTTATCTCCTCATAGAAGGCAATTAGGTTAGTCAGGCATGACTTGCCCTTGGTGAATCCATGCTGACTGTTCCTGATCACTTTCCTCTCCTCTAAGTGCTTCAGAATTGATTCCTTGAGGACCTGCTCCATGATTTTTCCAGGGACTGAGGTGAGGCTGACTGGCCTGTAGTTCCCCGGATCCTCCTTCTTCCCTTTTTTAAAGATGGGCACTACATTAGCCTTTTTCCAGTCATCCGGGACCTCCCCCGATCGCCATGAGTTTTCAAAGATAATGGCCAATGGCTCTGCAATCACATCCGCCAACTCCTTTAGCACCCTCGGATGCAGCGCATCCGGCCCCATGGACTTGTGCTCGTCCAGTTTTTCTAAATAGTCCCGAACCACTTCTTTCTCCACAGAGGGCTGGTCACCTTCTCCCCATACTGTGCTGCCCAGTGCAGCAGTCTGGGAGCTGACCTTGTTCGTGAAGACAGAGGCAAAAAAAGCATTGAGTACATTAGCTTTTTCCACATCCTCGGTCACTAGGTTGCCTCCCTCATTCAGTAAGGGGCCCACACTTTCCTTGACTTTCTTCTTGTTGCTAACATACCTGAAGAAACCCTTCTTGTTACTCTTAACATCTCTTGCTAGCTGCAACTCCAAGTGTGATTTGGCCTTCCTGATTTCACTCCTGCATGCCTGAGCAATATTTTTATACTCCTCCCTGGTCATTTGTCCAATCTTCCACTTCTTGTAAGCTTCTTTTTTGCGTTTAAGATCAGCAAGGATTTCACTGTTTAGCCAAGCTGGTCGCCTGCCATATTTACTATTCTTTCTACACATCGGGATGGTTTGTTCCTGCAACCTCAATAAGGATTCTTTAAAATACAGCCAGCTCTCCTGGACTCCTTTCCCCCTCATGTTATTCTCCCAGGGGATCCTGCCCATCAGTTCCCTGAGGGAGTCAAAGTCTGCTTTTCTGAAGTCCAGGGTCCGTATTCTGCTGCTTTCCTTTCTTCCTTGTGTCAGGATCCTGAACTCGACCATCTCATGGTCACTGCCTCCCAGGTTCCCATCCACTTTTGCTTCCCCTACTAATTCTTCCCGGTTTGTGAGCAGCAGGTCTAGAAGAGCTCTGCCCCTAGTTGGTTCCTCCAGCACTTGCACCAGGAAATTGTCCCCTACACTTTCCAAAAACTTCCTGGATTGTCTGTGCACCGCTGTATTGCTCTCCCAGCAGATATCAGGGTGATTAAAGTCTCCCATGAGAACCAGGGCCTGCGATCTAGTAACTTGTGCTAGTTGCCGGAAGAAAGCCTCGTCCACCTCATCCCCCTGGTCTGGTGGTCTATAGCAGACTCCCACCACGACATCACCCTTGTTGTTCACACTTCTAAACTTAATCCAGAGACTCTCAGGTTTTTCTGCAGTTTCATACCGGAGCTCTGAGCAGTCATACTCCTCTCTTACATACAATGCAACTCCCCCACCTTTTCTGCCCTGCCTGTCCTTCCTGAACAGTTTATATCCATCCATGACAGTACTCCAGTCATGTGAGTTATCCCACCAAGTCTCTGTTATTCCAATGACATCATAGTTCCTTGACTGTGCCAGGACTTCCAGTTCTCCCTGCTTGTTTCCCAGGCTTCTTGCATTTGTGTATAGGCACTTAAGATAACTCGCTGATTGTCCCGCTTTCTCAGTCTGAGACAGGAGTCCTCCCCTCTTGCACTCTCCTGCTCGTGCTTCCTCCCGGTATCCCATTTCCCCACTTACCTCAGGGCTTTGGTCTCCTTCCCCCGGTGAACCTAGTTTAGAGCCCTCCTCACTAGGTTAGCCAGCCTGCTTGCGAAGATGTTCTTCCCTCTCTTCGTTAGGTGGAGCCCGTCTCTGCCTAGCACTCCTCCTTCTTGGAACACCATCCCATGGTCGAAGAATCCAAAGCCTTCTCTCCGACACCACCTGCATAGCCATTCGTTGACTTCCACAATTCGATGGTCTCTACCCAGGCCTTTTCCCTGCACAGGGAGGAGGGACGAGAACACCACTTGCGCCTCAAACTCCTTTATCCTTCTTCCCAGAGCCACGTAGCCTGCAGTGATCTGCTCAAGGTCATTCTTGGCAGTATTATTGGTGCCCACGTGGAGAAGCAGGAAGGGGTAGCGATCTGAGGGCTTGATGAGTCTCCAACCCACAGTCAGCAGCCTACACGTTAAATAGGATACAAACTACTGAGCCAAAGCCCTGCCTGACAACTCACACTGGTGTGTGAAAAGAGTACTATGATTGATGGTGTTGAATGCAGGTTTGTGAAAGGTCCAGTAAAGAGAGCATGAATCGTCTTTTATGAGGTGAGATTAATAAGACTGGGACTTTTCAGCTTGGAAAAGACAACTAAGGGGGAATATGATTGAGATCTATAAAATGACTGGTGTGGAGAAAATAAATAAGGAAATATTATTTCCTCCTTCTCTTAACACAAGAGGTCACCAAATGAAATTAATAGGCACCAGGTTTAAAACAAACAAAAGGAAGTATTTCTTCACACAACGCACAGTCAACCTGTGGAACTCTTTGCCAGAGGATGTTGCAAAGGCCAAGACTATAACAGGGTTCAAGAAAGAACTAGATAAGTTCATGGAGGATAGGTCCATCAATGTCTATTAGCCAGGATGTGCAGGGATGGTGTCCCTAGCCTCTGTTTGCCAGAAGCTGGGAATGGATCACTTGATGATTACCTGTTCTGTTCATTCCCTCTGGGGCACCTGGCATTGGTCACTGTTGGAAGACATGTTACTGGGCTAGATGGACCTTTGGTCTGACTCAGTATGGCCGTTCTTATGTTCTTATTTCTGCATTTAATAAATCAACTGAACACCTTCAACAAAGCACTTCTCATATTGCAGTAAACTCCAAAGCCTGAGTTTTTAACTGAACCTTAATAACTTTTTTCAAATAGTAGAAAGAGAAAATGTAAGACTGAGACTAAAAAAAAGTTAAGTATTTTCTTTACTGCTGATAGAGATTTCCTCAGCAAAGAGTGTGAAAATCCATGTAAAATATGACAGAACGAGTCCTGATTCCAAAAATAACTTCACTATTCTGTGAATTATTGCTGCTAATAAAAAAAAATCAACATTCCTTCAGCAGCTAGGTAGGTACCGCATCCAGAGCACATCACTATCTCAAGCACCTCAACAATTATCAGATACCACTACCTGGGCAAAGGTGTGCAGTGATACCTCTGCAGGGAATGTTTAAAGAGCCATGAGTGGGATGGGAGGAATCCGAACTGATTCACAGTCAGCTCTCTTAACTGAATGGCTAATTATGAAATAATTGCAAACAAGTTAATGAATTAAGCCTCATTACACTGTTGGAAGGGATGTGCTGTCCTCATTTGAGGAAAAGATGGGGAAAACTAAGACACAGAGCAGTTAAGCAACTTGTCCAAAATGATACAGAGAGTCATTGGAAGAGCCAGGTTTGGAACACAGAACCCTTGACACAAGCTCTGTGGCCTAACGATTGATGCTTGGTCCTTCACCAAAAATTGAGTTTATTTGTTGAGGCTAGTGTTGTTGCTTTAATGAGTGTTTCTATGATCATAGCCCCAGGCTTGTTGAAACCTTTCCTAGCTGTGCAAATTGCTAACACCCTTAGATACACAGCTTGCCTAAAAGCTCAACATTCCAAACAGAATCAGGAATAAAAGCAAGATACTGAGAACAAGCCACTAGCCTAGAGGGTCAACATTTGTTGCTATTAAATATCCCATTGCACTTTTTGCAAGAGTAAGGGTATTGGTTCAGTAAATACTACTAAAATGTTGCCATTCCCTGCCTTTGCAGGTGGAGACAGAAAGCTGACTTTTAAGTTCACACTGTTCGTTTCAAAACCAAAAACCGGTCTGAAGTACAAAGAAAACTGGCCCCATTGATTCTGGAGAGACTATAGTGCTGTGATCAATCATATTAAAATATTCATCTGGCCCCAAAATTTTAGTCTGCACAGTCTAGTTAAATGTGTTTCCAATTGGATGAGTACAGCAATTGGAAGCCAATGTGTACAGCAATTGGAAACCACTGAATTATAGATAAGCATTTCAGTGGAATAAATGCACAGGCTATTGGATGCTAGTACAGCCAGTGCCTGCATCCTGCCATCTCATGAACAGTGTAACACTTTCATTCAAGATCCTGAAAAACTGACTCCCACCAGGGTCCTGTGAGATTGAATGAATAATGTACCAAATTCATTTCAGCCAGTGTTCTAAAAATACAATGCACCTCAGTGCCCAGAAGGATTGGCACAGTCCATTAAAATGTTTCAGATAGCTTTGTAACCCTTTCAGCCCCTTCTCATGGAGTTCTCATGGAGTCCTAGGCAGACTTGCATGGTACTACCAAAGAAAAAATGAAAAACTATGGAATCTGAGATGCTGGGGGAACTGAGATTAACCCTTTACATGCTGACATTTTCATGACTACCACCCCAGTGAATGCTTCTGAGGATATATGTGCTTGCCGCTCTAAAAGGTTCACAGAGAGATTTCCAGACATATCAAAGTAGTACTGGTCAGGAAAATTATATTAGCAAATAAATTACATTGCTCTGCACAGATCAAGCAGACTGTGGAAATAGTTATTTTATTAAATTGATCTTCCACTGTTAGCCCTACACACTGATCTCAGTAGAAGAGAAGGAACAACAAATCAAATGTACATAGCAATGATAATTGGCCTTTATAGACAGCACTTCAAAGCACTGTATAAGCATGAAGGGTTCAAATGTAGCTTTAAGCCAAAGCCAAAGCCTGCAGTAGGGGTGGGTGAGTGTGGAGGGGTATTGCCCAAATGGGAGCATTGAGAGAGTACTTCCTGCAGTACTGCAGAGCATTGCTGGTGGTGTATCTTTTTACCAGGTACAGCATGAGTCCTACTGGCCAATGCAGAGCCCCATCTGTAGTAGGGTTGCCAATTTTAGTTGGACATATTCCTGGAGGTTTCCTCACATGACATAAACTTTAATTAAAGATTAATCTTTAATTCCTGGAGACTCCAGGACAATCCTGGAGGGTTGGCAACACTAATCTGTGGCCCCAGCAAACTTCCATTGACGTCAATGGGAGCAAAGTTCGGCTAACACTGAGCATTCTTGAAAATCACACCCAGAGAGCTTAAGACCTAACTGTCCTGCTAATTCTGGGTGTGTCCATTTTTGGGTGCCCAATTTGAGATTCATGGGATGGAGATGCACAGAGCACCCCCAGATACCACTGAAGTCAACTGAATTGCATGTGCTTGGCACCACTGAAAATTAGACCCAGCGTGTGTCGATTTGGCACCCAAAACTAGTGGATATTTTTACAAACTGGCCTAAAACTCACATGGCAAATCTGTCCAGGCAGTTCAATTATTTGAACTAAGGAGTTCTTAACAGCAGCTCCTGTGCTCTTATCACTAGGCAATGATGCAAAGGATCAATTATTGCCTTGCAAATGAGCATTTCCTGTAGGAAAGGGGGATTGGAGAGGGAAGAAAGACACTGAAAATTCTATCAGAACATGTAAATATCATTTTTGTCCTGAGCAAATGGAATAGCTTCAAGGTTCAGAGTGACCTATTGGTAACTGGGGCACTTACTGATAGACTGTTTTGCAATCTGTACATGAAACTACTTCTCCCTTTCTGGATTAGTTATTGTAGTGGTTCCATATAATCTGAAAGAAAACCTACTGTCTGCCCTTTAGCAATGAAACTCTCATTAATAGCATGAACAGCTCTTTTGTTTTGCGTTTACAGTGCTGCTTTTTCCCCTCTCCTCCCTCTGCTGAGAGGAATGGATGTTCCGCCACAGGAGGCCCCATGATAGAGCACTGCCATCATTAACATTCTGTCACATCATCAGGGTTTTATGACTCAGACATAAAAATTCACTCTGAGCTAAAACAAGCCAAAAGCAAATTTTTGTTTACCAAATTCTAATGCAATTAGCTTTGTCGTATTTTAGTTCTGAAAGGCAGCACCGGGGGCTTTTAGTTTTGCTCCCTTAACTGAAGTTACATGAGATTTTTTTTAATAAGATTTGACAGGATGCTAGTCCATTCTGATTTTTTTAAAGTTATGCAATGTTCTTTGGCTTTGAAAAACTGCCTATGAATGATTTGATTGGACCTGATTCTCCTCTTGCTTTCATACCAGTCTAACTCCATTGCCTTCAGACCAGCTACTCTTGATTTACATGGGTGAAAGCAAGAGGAGAATTGAAGCATTGTTTGTCAGCTCTCAGGAAGTGTGGAACTTGAAGAAATGGTTTTCCCTCTTTCAGGAGAGAAGTGAGTGACCAGAGACATGCAGCAGCGTGTGTTTATTTATAGCAGACTTTTGAGCTGGTGGAATGACTCAGCAGAAATAATACAGTACATTCAGCAACGGTTTTTCTCTAAGGATAATGATCATAATTTGAAATCAAAACAAGGGAACAGACCACCCAAAGTAATAGACACTCTCACAGGCAGGTGTTCAACACAATACGATAGCCTTTGAGCCTGGAGCTCTTCCTTCCTGTAGGCATCCTTCTTTCTGTTTCCCGGAACACCAATATAGACCTGCACTGGGGAAGCTGGGTTGTATTTCATCTTTATTCACCAAACAACATGGCACCCTGCTACAGGAACTGATTTTGATCTCACAGTGGTGCAACTCAGGCATAATCCCACTGAAGTCAATGGAGTTACACCAATGCAAAAGAGGCGTGAGTCAGGTCAGAGTGAGGCCTAGTGCATAAGGTTTATGGAACTGAAGGAAAGTACTTCTCTTTCCTGTTCACTTACTGGATAGAGTAGCCAGGTGTCCGGTTTTCGACCAGAACACCTGGTCGAAAAGGGATCCTGGCGGCTCCGGTCAGTACTGCTGACCAGGCCGTTAAAAGTCCAATCGGCGATGCAGCGGGGCTAAGGCAAGGCTCCCTGCCTGCCCTGGTTCTGCACGGCTCCTGGAGGTGGCCGGCATTTCCCTCCAGCTCCTAAGCGGAGGCGCAGCCACGGGGGCACCGTGCACTGCCCCCACCCCAAGTGGCATCTCCGCAGCTCCCATTGGCTGGGAACCGCAGCCAACGGGAGCTGCAGGGGCAGCCTTTGCGGATGAGAGCAGCACACAGAGCCGCCTGGCCGCACCTCAGCCTAGGAGCCAGAGGGAAATGCCGGCCACTTCCAGGAGCCTCCTGAGGTAAGCGTGGCCCAGAGCCTGCACCCTGAATCCCACCCACACCCTAACCCCCTATCCCAGCCCTGAGCCCCCTCCCACACCCAAATTCCCTCCCAGAGCCCGCACCCCTTCTCGCACTCTGACCCCCTCATTCCCAGCCCAGAACCCTCCCCCCACACCCATCATTCCCAGCCCCCCCCAAAGCCCGCACCCCCAGCCGGAGCCCTCACCCCCTCTGCACCACAACCCCCACCTGGAGTCCCCCCCACACCCTGAGCCCCTCATTTCTGGCCCCAGCCCAGAGCCCACACCCCCAGCCTAGAGCCCATACCCCCTCCCACACCTTATCACCCTGCCCCAGCCCAGAGCCCCCTCGTACACTCAAACCCCCTCATTTATGGCCCCAGCACAGAGCCCTCACCCCAGCCAGAGCCCTCACCCCCACCTGCACCCCAACCCCCTGCCCGGCCTGGTGAAAATGAGCGAGTGAGTGAGGGTGGGGGAGAGTGAGCAATGGAAGGAGGGGAGATGAGTGAGCAGGGGGCGGGGCCTCAGAAAAGGGGTACGGTAGGGGCGGGGCCTCGGGAAGGGGCAGGGGCTGGGCAAGGGTGTTCGGTTTTCTACATTTGGAATGTTGGCAACCCTATTACTGGATCGTGCATCTCTCTCAGAGCTATTATTTCAGCTGGCTATATGTAGCGTAAGGTTTGTTCACGTGGTCCATGTTTTTAAGGTTATTTTTGCAACCATAAGGCCCAGAAGCTTCTTTTTTAAAAAAAAAAATTAAACTGAAATTCTGCAGCATAACTCCATTGCAAGGAGTGGATTCCATAGCAAATTCCTCAGCCATTGAGTCAGCAAGACTCAGCTAATTATTCTTAATAGATCATTTAAAAAAGGAGACATCATAATTTGCAGATATTCATGCAAACTTTTCAAGGCTTATCCAAATAGAAATGCACGGCCAAACTTTTTGAAATGTGCCGATAACTAATTTGCATGTGTCAGAACTTTCAACTAGTTGGCCATTAATTTGCAGCAGCAATCAAACTCACGTGGGGCTTTTCATCTTCTAAGCACTTCAGAACGTTTACTGCTATTAATTAAATCACACAACAGTCCTGTCAGGCAAGCAAGCAAGCATTCTAATTTACTCATCAAATAGTATTATGGGTTGTCACGGCAGCATTTTACAAATAGGGAAACTGAGGCGAAGTGAGTTTAAGAGATTTAAGGTGTCCCAGGGTTATGGAGAGGTAGCACTGGTCTGGTCTACGTAGTTTTGGTACCAGTATAACTACTTTAAGTAGGGGTGAGATTCTTTTTTACCTAAATAGTAATACCAGTACAATCCTCAGTGTAGACACAGTTTTACTTGTACCAGTATATCTGATTCCACTTCCTGTGTGGTACTGATATAGCTGCGTCCATAATGGTTGTACCACCTTAACTGTACCAATATAGTTTAAGCAGTACAACTTTTGTGTGTCAACAAGGTCTGTGTCAGAGCTGAGATCAGTACTTGTGAATTTTTGGGGCTGAGACCTGTTCTCAGACCATTCTATCACTCTTTCCAGTTTAAGGTTAGGAAGCTTTGGCCCTGATACTGCAGGTGGATGGACATTTAAGCCCTTGAGGCAGACTCCCGGTGGCCACAGGGGTCTGCTTACATAGATGCAACTGCAAGAGGGTGGGGTCCATGGTTGGCTGCAATGCATTTATAGGGAGAGAGAATTGCATATGCCCATGCACAAAATCCACTTTGTTAGAGAGATTAAGGCTTTGTCTACACTGGATTTTCATCGGTAAAACTTTTGTCATTCAGAGGTGTGAAAAAAACACCCCGAACAACAAAAGTTTTACTGATGAAACGTGCCAGTGTGAACAGCGCTTTGTCGGCGGGAGAGCTCTCCTGCCAACAAAGCTACTGCCGCTCATTGGGGATGGAAGGTTTTTGTCAGCGGGAGAGGTCTCTCCTGCTGACAAAGAGCGGCTACACTGTGCACCTTTTAGCCACACAGCTGTAGTGGCACAGCTCTGTCACTAAAAGGTGCGTAGTGTAGCATAGCCAGAGAATATACACTAATGCTATGGTATCTACTGGGTTTCTGTGAGCATAAAAACATGTGGGTGGCTGCCACGCAGCATGGTCTGCATTTTCCTGACTAAAACCCTTAATGAGGACAATTACTAGTTTGAGGCATGCAGAGCCTGGAAATTACGATGAAGGGTAAACAAGTTTTGTATTCCCATCACAAAGAGACCCCGAGGAACATTAAACCAGGATTATTCCCATAATTGCTGTTAGCATGTGTGAGTGTTTGTACTAAAGCGAAACAATGCACACGGTTTCTTCCAACCACTGATGTAGAGCCATTTTCAAGGTGGCATTATGGGAAGAGGGAAATGTACTGCCCTTTCTGTGAACTTCTCATCATTTGCAGTGTTAACGAAAGAGACTTTTGTAAAATACCCCGAGCCTAATCCTTGAGGTCAGTGGAGTTACACCAGCATGGAATTTGGGCCCCATGTATTTTTCTGCTTTTATTTTTTTCTGTGCATTAATATGGAGATGTCTTGTGCTTTGCTAGGCAAAGATTGATTTTATTTTTTTTTATTTTATTTGCTGTCTAGTCTAATCTACATATGATTAATGTTTGCAAGCTCTCTAGATCAGCGGTTCTCAACCCACGGCCCAATTAGCACACAGCGTGGCGGGGTCTGGGTTCCCGGCTGCCCGGCCTGGTGGGGTCGGGGCTGCCGGCCCACTCCGCATGGCAGGGTCCAGGGGTTGAGGCTGCCGGCTGGCCCTGAGGGGTTGGGGGTCTGGAGTCTGGGGCTGCCTGTGGTCCCGCGGGGTCCGGGGCAGCCAGCTGGCCCCACAGGGTCATGGTTCCGGGACACTGGCTGGCCCCATGGGGTCGGGGGTCTGGGGCTGCTGGCCCACCCCGCAAGGTCCGGGGCTCACAGTCGGCCCCGTGGGGTCCGGGGCAGCTGTGCAACTGGGGTCCGGAGTGGGCAGCCAGCCGGCCCCACACAGCGGGGGTCCAGGTTGCCGCTGCCCTGCCACCTGTCCCCTGCGGCCCAGGTAACACATTGTGGGCCGCATAAATAAGTTGAGAACCACTGCTCTAGATCCATCAACAAAAGATCCTTATCAATTTATCTGACAGTATGTGACTGGGGTGGTGCAGTCAAGTTCAGTCTGAAATATTAAATGAAATCAGCTAGCTACCAGCACTTAACCTGTAAGGGTCTCATGTCAAGGCACACCAGCCAGGGGCGGCTCTAGCTTTTTTGCCACCCTGTTATACCAATTATATTAGACCAATAAAAACCAGCAGGATCTTATTAAAGGGGAGAAGACATTTGTCACATTTATTGTAAATACCATAATAAAACAAAAGATAACAGTAAACAACGTTGTTTAACTACTTATTCCTATCACTACTTATTCCTTATACACCCATATATATATATATCTATATATGTATATATAGATATATATAGATATAGATATATATTCATTCACACAATCATTCATTCAAGTTCTGTATAGGTGTTATAGTTACCAGCCTAGAAGTTGCTTGTGACAGAATACTGGCCAGGTATCCTGTACACAAGAGTGGAGCCGAGTCCGTGTCAGCTGCGCACCTGATGCTCCTGGAGGTTGGCAGCAGAACCAGAGACTCAAAGTCCTCAGTCTTGAGAGACCATTCTTATAGGAATTAATTCCTATGTTAGTCTATGGGAGCTGTTTCATCCTGCTGTTGTTGACTCAATCAGCAGATGGCACATTCCTGGTGGCTCCACCCTGTCCAAAGTTTGTATTTTTCATCCTTCCAGGTGATGGGGTGGATCCCAGTTTACCCTCCGGGTGGAGAATAGCAAAATGGGGATTATTGGTATTTTTGCCTCACTTATTGTAAACCAATCTGTCTGCACACAGCCTGCCCCGCCTCTTGCCCACCTCTTCCTGCCCAGTTCCTCCCCCTCCCCTGAGCGTGCCCCGTTCCCACTCCTCCCGCTTCCTCCCAGAGTCTCCTGCACCACCGCAAAACAGCTGATTGTAGTGGGTGGGAGGCGCTCGGGAGTGAGGGGGGAGCTGGCTGCCGGTGGGTGCTAAGCACCCACTAATTTTTTTCCATGGGTGCTCCAGCCCTGGAACACACACGGAGTTACACTATGATTAGTGTAAATTCCTTTCAAATGTTGGTTCCTGGAATAACAATATGGTCTCTCTCCAGTTTCATAGTATCTCTCATGGTTCTTCATGCAACAATACCAAGTACAATTCTTCAGATTTATACATAATAAAATTACAAAGATACTCCATTAGGTCTGGATTCAGCAAAGCACTTGAACACATGCTTAACTTTAAGCACCTGCTTAAGTCCCATTGGAATCAATACAATAAAATTGTATGCTTTGATGAATAAGAACATAAGGACATAAGAATGGCCATACTGGGTCAGACCAAGGGTCCATCCAGCCCAGCATCCTGTCTGCCGACAGTGACCAATGCCAGGTCCCCCAGAGGGACTGAACCTAACAGGCAATGATCAAGTGATCTCTCTCCTGCCATCCATCTCCACTCTCTGACAAACAGAGGCTAGGGACACCATTTCTTACCCATCCTGGTTAATAGCCATTAATGGACTTAACCTCCAGGAATTTATCTAGTTCTCTTTTAAACCCTGTTATAGTCCTAGCCTTCACAACCTCCTCAGGCAAGGAGTTCCACAGGTTGACTGTGTGAAGAAGAATAGAGATGGACTTTGCATGTGTTTAAGTGCTTTTCTGATCTGAACCAAGGCCTGGGAGTGCTATGTTTTTCTCTTTGTAATATTTTATAGGATCCAGATTAACCTTTGTGTCAACAGTGAATACTTTTATAATTAAAGTAGTTAAGTCACTTATAAGTAAAATCTGTATCCTTCACCCATTCTGCTTGCTTTCTACTATTTTGCCTAATGCCATTGGTCAGGAATAGATTAATTTACATTCAAAACATTGGGCCTCATTGGTATTGCTACCAGATCAGAATTTTACACTTGCTTTGCATAGGGGAAAATTACTACCTCAGGTGCAATCCAGGAGGGAGTCACAGATTTGTAGATTTTAAGGCCAGAGGGGTCTATTACATTCATCTAGTCTGAGCTCCTGCATAACATAAGGCATAGATTTCACTCAGTGAATTCCTCCTTTTAGCCCAGTAATGTGTGGTTGAACTAGAGCATATTTTTAGAAAGACATTTAATCTTGATTTTAAGACTCCAAATACTGAAGAATTTGGTAATTTGCTTCAATGATGGATTACCTTCACTGTTCAAAATGTTCACATTTATTTCATTTGAACTTCGCTAACTTCAACTTCCAGCCACTGGATCTTGTTATGCCTTTATCTGTAGGATTAAAGAGTCATTTGGTATCAGAAATCTTCTCCATATATAGGTTATTAGAGAGCGTGGTATAGGCTTCATGGCATCACAGAGAGCTCTAAGCCAGTGGTCCCCAACGCGGTGCCCGCGGGCGCCATGGTACCCGCCAGGGCATCTATGTGCGCCCGCGTACTGGCCGGCGGACGAGCATCTGCCGAAATGCCGCCGACAAGCAGCGTCATCCAGAGGCATCGCCGCCGATATTTGGTGGCATTTCGGCGGCGACGCCTCTGGATGACGCTGCTTGTCGGCGGCATTTCGGCGGCAACGCCTATTGACGTTGCCACTTCTCGGCGACATTTCAGCGGATGCTTGTCCGCCGGCCACGGTCCGCGGTGGCTCGCCGTCTGGCGCCCGCCAGATGAAAAAGGTTGGGGACCACTGCTCTAGGCTATAAAGACACACACAGAGATACATTTTGCAGTCCAATATCCCAACTCTGGGTGCCTGACCTAATATAGGTCTGTCGCATCTTAGGCACATTTAACATGTGCAATTTCAGCTTTACGCGGTCGGCAAAAACAAGAAAAAAACAAAAAAAAGAGAAAAATAACAATTTAAATACTGTTTCTGTAGTGCGGGCGATTCTGCCCGCCATTACACTCAATGGAATTTTGACTATACGCGGTTTTCGCTTTACACGCTGACCGCGGAACGTAACCCCAGCGTAAGATGAGACAGACCTGTAACTCCAACCTGTCTCAAAAACAACCAGTAAGTCTGCACTTATTTTCTTCCACTGACTAATCCTAAAGACACAAACTCATGATGGAACATAACCCATGACTTGACTATTGGACGTGTTAATATACAGTTTTGTAACGAAAGGGATATTCAGCACAGTGTTCCGGTGTCCCAAACTAAGATTTAATATAACTCTAAATCTTGATGGGAAATAACTATCAGGAGCAATGGAACTTTTGAGAAACAAAGGTCTTGTTTTTGTGAAGTGAAACAATGAAGAATGAAGTGTGAGAACAATAGACGACATCCACTATGTAAGCAGGAATGTTTCTCAAAGCTTTCTATGATGTGTCAACCTAGCATGAACAATGACTTGTTTTCTCTGTTATTTCTCCTTCCTAACCAGTTGCTGTGGGATTGCATGACATGTTTCTATTAAATGTTTGCGTTAATCCTTAAGAAACTGAAATATAATCAAGATGTATTCTACACAGGGAATTAAAGGAGGAAAGGGTGGAAATTTCAAAAGTGCTCAACAGTGGCCTAATTGAAGTCAGTGGGCATTTTACCATGGGGAGCAAAGTGAAGTCAATGCTAAGTGCTTTATAAAACTCCACCCAAAATACTTGTCTTGCTTCTTTATAAATAACTCTTCTTCCTTTTCCTCCTCAGGGCTCTTCCTGCAATGATGCATTGGGTCCGAACTCAGAAACCAGGAGAAAGTGGTATCAATATTATCACTGCTGATTTTGTAGAACTTGGTGACTTTATCAGCACTGTCATAAAACTCAACTATATCCTGGATGAAGGCGAAGCTGATACTACTTGATACTATTGCAATATATTGGTTGTTCATTGAGTAGATTTAAAAAGAAAACCCAATTGTGTATTAGAAAAAAATATCTTGTAACACACAGATCTTCTTATAACACTGAATCTCTGAGGTGTTTAGGGCAGTAGTGGGTGGGCAAAGGGAAATGTTTTCATTGGTTATTATAATTTTCTACATTAATAAACCCTCATGTTTTTCATTTGAAGAGCAAAACAGGATTTCTTTAGTGGTCGACTAGAGAAAGCCACTTGCACATTTTTCACAAAGTACCAAATATAATTTCTGTGTCTTACTTCTAAGGTTATTAATCGTGCCAAGCAATTTTCTGTATGCAGACTGGAGGGACATATAATGCCCTCTGTCTGCACAGGGAATTCCCACTGACATGAATGTTTTGCTGCAGACTGAGGTGAGTATATGACCCTAATGTTTTAATTCAATGCACTTCATCTGTTAGGTGGCTTAACTGATTGTATTCATTGGCGGTCATCAGTTTATTGGCCTTTGGGGAATAAATTCAATATAAAGTCATGCCTGCAACTCTTGTATCATCAGCAGACAGCAAATATTCAGAACCATAGTCTGTAGCCTTTGCAGAATATGGACCAAATCCTGATCACCTTGCTCACCTGGGGTAGGATTGTCAGAAGTGCTATGCACTTGCTGAAGTCAAAAAGTATGCAGCATTGGCCTAACTCTAATCCCATCAAAGCCAGTGGGAGTTTTACCATGGACTTCAGTAGGAGCAGAGTTAAGGCAATGCTGAGCACTTTTAAAAATCCCTCCCACGAGAAATCCCACTCACAGGTCTGATGCAAAGCCCATTGAAGTCAATGGGAGGCTTTCCATTCATCAGCTTTGGACCAGGCCCTAATTCAGTAGAATTACTCATGTGAGTAGGATGAGCAGGATTTGACCTCATCTATAGAAATTTGCTTTCTGCAGGAATAAATCGATACAGACGAAACATTGACTTGTTTAATTTAAAGGTGCAGTATCAAGTTCTCTTTAAGGCAGCTATAAACACAGAACAACAGTTTTCTGCTGATGAAAAAATTGGTGCCAATTCAACAGTGAAAAATTGCTCTATTAAAGAGTGGAACAGTTCAGTGAGTAGCAAATAATATTAATCTATGGTCCTTTCATTCATGTGAAATAATAAATCATGACAAGAGGTTTAGAATATCTGCTATTACAACAGCAGACCCTCCAGTCCCCCTACTCTTAATGAAACATATATCACTCTAGTAGGTGAAAAACTTGGTGAGGTATAAAATAAAATGAGAGCAGAGCCATTGTATGGTTTCAACAACTCACAATTGGAAATTACTAGAGTTAATCATATATACTGATGTGCATGCAGACAATGGAGGAAAGCAGAATATTTAGTAAAATTTCTACAAATCATATGGACTCCAAAGTAGTACAAGGGAAATTACTCATTGAAATATCATAGTTTAAATTTGAAAGGGTGAGGGTTAAGGTGGCATCCTTATTCAGTCGAAGTCCCCTTGATATCAATGGAAGTTGCTTGAGTAAGGCCTAAGGATGGTTTTATTTGGCCCTTACTAATTTCCATTAAGTGATAAAACATGAGGAATAGAAACTGCAAATGCAATGTTCTGAGGTTACGAAAATGAAAATGGCGTCACCAGGAAGAGAGATTTTTTCATTAACAAAGTAGTGGAATAAAAGGTATACTCACTGGTATTTTATATTTACATGATGTGCCAGTGTGTGTCCATGCATGTATGTGTGCAGTAAAGGCATATATAGAGAGAGTCTGTATGTACACAATACAGAGACATGCACACACAGAACTGTGCCCTCTTTTTTAGCTATAGGTATATATACAGGTTAAAGAATGTAGAAAGTAAATTTACAACTCCTTCTTCATTAACCATTCCTGTGTGTCAATTAGGGCTATGAGAACCAGTGACAATGGAACTGCAAAACCAGGCCAGTTTGGTTTGTTTACTAACCCAAAACTTGACCAAAACATTTGCTGAGGTTCACAAACACTGTCTCTTCCCCAGCGGCGGCTCCAGGCACCAGCGCTCCAAGCGCGTGCCTGGGGCGGCAAGTCGTGGGGGGCGCCCTGCCGGTCCCTGTGAGGGCGGCAGGCAGGCTGCCTTCGGCTGCATGCCAGCGGGAGGTCTGCCGGTCCCACAGATTCAATGGCAATTCGGCAGCGGGTACGCCAAAGCCGTGGGAGCGGCAGACCTCCCGCAGGCATGCCGCCGAATCCGCGGGACCGGGGACCTCCTGCAGGCATGCCGCCGAAGGCTGCCTGCCTGCCATGCTTGGGGCGGCAAAAAAGCTAGAGCCGCCCCTGCTCTTCCCATAGGAGATGGAGGAAGCTATGGTTTTCACACAAAGCCAGACAAAACTCAGTAGGTTCTGATTAACGTAGTTTTCAGTTTCCAGATTCTCTCAAAGGAAAATTCAACAGATGAGAGCTACATGAGTTGAAATGTAAAAGTAAGTTTTGCCGAATCCCGTGCAAACTGAAACTGCCACATTTTGCACAGTTCTCAAGGCAGTGCCTTTCCTTTGAACAGGGTGTCTGGTGATATAAATCTAAAACTTGTTTGCTTACTTATTGGAGATATGGTTTAAGAAGCTATTTTCATAATTATTTCAGTGAGCCAGATTGCTTTTTTTTCCCCTCAATGTCTTCTGTCATTTTTCAGTTATTTAAATGTGGCCAAAGCATTTTAACTGCATATAAATATTATATGTTAAAAAAAAAATTAAAAATATGAGCATTGCAAACATCTTTAGGGTGAGCAAAGAAAAAAAACTAATTTGCTTTTATTTTGTGATTGGGTTTCTATTATAACCCACTGAGAGGCACAATGTTGATTTCCTCTTGGAAACCCTGAGTCAAGCACACATAAAATGCCACAAGGGTTTCATTTATATAAATATGTACTGAAAACAGGTGTTTCGATGTATTTAAGAAAAAAGTATATATAAATATAACTATGTTGTATCTTGAGCTTATTGGCATTGTTAAAATGTTTGCTTAGCGTCAGTTGTGTCCTGTTTGTTGTTTGACTGCTGGAAAATAAAAGCAAAGCAAAAAAGTCCTCTGCAAAGATAGGGTAATAAACAAATTATGTAGTTTCTCCATTAGGGTGGGGGAGGGAAGGGATCTTTATACTGTTAGCTAAATGCACAAAAAAACTTTGTCAGATAAATGACATTTTCATTCAGCTTTTAATCTCCTTCCCAATGAAGAAGAACAGAATTTAATGGCAAGGGCTGTGGATAAACAAACTTGCTTTAACTGTTGTCAGGGAGGGAATAGAGTAACATGTTCAGTTTGCTAGTCTGTGATGGACAAAAATCTTAATCCTACCATCCTAACAGGCAGAGTTTCCATTGTTGTTCTTGTGGGATGCTTGCCAAAAACCCAAACAAACCAGAAAGGAAGTGTGCAATACAACTGGATCATTTTAGGGCCACACAGGGAGTTATTTCAGAATAGCTAGTCCCAATTAACTCCATGTGTGGATGCCTATATTCCAGCATGAGTGTCTTATTCCACAATAGCTTAATCCATACAGCACTCTTATTCCAGAATAAGAGCGACTACCCATGGAATTAATCAGGAACAGTTAATCTGCTTTAAATTCTCACTTTCACTTACTCTGTATTAATTTTCATGTGTAGACAAGTCCTTAGAGCCCAATCTCGCCATCTGTATGTAGGCAAAATTGACTTGAACATTAAATTTGTCTGCTTAAGAACTCCAGAATTGGGTCCTAGTACGTTCCGTTGTTTGACATACCCTGCTTTGGTTTTTCTGCACACATACCACATGGAATCCTATATGGGAAATAATGACTATAATCTACTCATAAGAGCAAAAACCCCACCTAAGATACTGGACATCATAATTTTTCCATCTGTTGCGTTTTGCATCCTTCACTGACTTTTGGAGCTAGCAATGTTAATTCGTCGGCTACCATCACATTGTCTTTTTTCTCCTCTTGTACACATTTAACCACTCGTGTCTCTAGTCTAGTGTGTACATGTCAAGTAATATGAATCTTTTGGGTGTTATGACATGGCTACTTAATGTTTTCTTTCAGTCAGATCTACAAAAATTACCTATCACAACAGAGCACCACATAAATTAAAGAGCTTAAAGGCACCAGATGCTCAGCTGGTGTAAATCAGTATAGCTTCAGTCATTTTCTTGGGGCTATCTTGATTTACACCTCATGAGGATTTGGTCCACTGATTTCATACCAGTATACTCATTGGCTTCAGTGAAGTTATTTCTGACTTACACCAGTGTATGTGAGATCAGAATCAGCCCAAAGGGTCCAAATTCTGTTCAGTTTTCACCAGTGAACCCCCATAGAAGCCAACTGAAGTATCAATAGTAATGAAATCGCAACTTGTGTAACTGCAAGTAGAATTTGCCCCAGTATTTTTATAGGTGAAATTTACACATACATTCTGCTGTTTAAAATTATCATAGTGTTCATTTCTGTAAAAGTATGTACAATATGTGTGTGTACCTCCTGAATGCAGAGTCAAATCCTGCTGTCAAAACAACTCTATTGGCTTCAGAGGAGTTACTGCAGGTTGACACTGGCGTAATCAAGAGCAGAAATTGACCAGTGTGGGGTATATGGTATGAAAGGAAATAAAAAATTCTGAAGACTAGCTGAGAAATATCAAAAAAGAGAAGTCTACTGAGAACATATCTCTAGTGGTTTTCATTCTGAATACAATGCATGGAGTGATGAGCATTGCCATCTGAATGGGCTATATGTGGATTCAAGAGTTCAGCTAACACCATTTTAGACCGCTAAACTCCTTTTCAGTGAAGCAAAAGCTAATAGTTTATATGATGTGTTTGCCATATTTCACTGGTAGCTTCTGTGTTATATACAGTTGTCAACATTGTTCTGAATTGTACGTTTACCCACAGACAAGGATAAAATATGCCGTAGAGTATGTAAAATGTATTGATGACCAGTTTCTTGGAGTTCAGTGATTTTTCTCTATTATTATTTATTTGTTTATTACTGTGCTGCTGTTTTATAGGTACCGGCTATGTGTGTGTGTGTGTATGTATGCGTGTGTGGGGGTGGGGATTGTGTACAAAATGTGAGAAATAACTTATCCTAAAGGAAAAGGGCAGTCATGGTACCTGCCTTAATGTAGCTACATTATTTTGTTAAGCCCCGTAGTTATGAGTTCAGATTTCAAAACAAGTTGTGTGGTTTCTGAATGCTTTTTCTAGGACTGGGTTGTTTTACTTTTTAGAGGGAGTTAAACTTGAACTTACTTGGAGCTCATTTAAAAACTGATAAGGATTAGCACATTTTTATGATCAAATTAACTTAACACAAATTTCAAGACCAAGTGTTACATATATTGGCCAGATCATTCCGTCAGATATACACTCACAACTCCTATTTATCTCAAGGGGAATTGGGCACATCTAATGGAGAGCATGTAATTTGCACTGTATTTTAGTGTAGCTATGACACTAAGGGCAAAATTTTCCAAGGTACTTCAGCTGTGGGTGGGGAAATACCTGGGTGCTGGATAATACTGAGAATGTCCTCTGGTGGAATATAACTGAGTTCACAGTTCGAAACCTGCCCCGGGATCCAGGTTCATTCCACATGTTGAAGAGGGAGGTTAGGGACAAGGAGGCCAGTTAGGTACTCAGGCCAGTCCTGCCCATTGACAGCATTCTGCTGTCTTGAGTGATTACAGCTTTCACTAAGAAGGCATGTAACATCCAACAGGCCAGAGTTGAAAGGCTTTATGCTCTAAGGAAGAAGGGGAGTGTCAGTACTTTCTACTACACAGAAATATGATGAATCAGCCAACCATGTCTCCTCACCAATCAAATACAGTTCCCCCTTCCTGTTTCTGCCTGCAGCACCTCTACTTGATGTTAAGGGTGACTGGGCTTGCTGCATCAGTTATGAAAGTAAAAAAATTGCTTGAGTCCCAGCATCTCTTTCATTACAAATTAAGCACTGAGCAAAAGTGCTGTTTATCTAATTTCAGCACCCTTCTGCAATCTCTCTACCCCCTGTCCATCATCCCTCCCCTCCCTTCAATGTGCACTAATATGCCTTACCCTACTCTCAACCTCATCTCCCTCCCAGCATCACTAGCAGAGGTGAACAAACCCACATCCATGCTGGATACAGGAAGGTTGCTGGTTTCAATGCACAGCTTCCGGCTTTGTTCAAGAACTTCCATGAAGGGACACAGGGCTAGGAGAAGGCAGAGAGATCTATGTCTCCTGTCACAGGCAGGTTTCCCCCACCGCCCAGTCCCCATGCATACCCACACGCTTGACCTGTTAGGTACACCCTTCCTTGGTTGAAGATAATTTAGCCCTAAACTTTGTAACTCCACATTTAAAACTCAAATGAATAACTAACTAGTAAATGTATCTGTGGGGGCAATCCTGTGCTAGCAACGAGATGGAATAGAGCCCGTAGGCCTCAATCCTGCAGTTGAAGCCACAAGGGCAAACTTTTTTCACCCATGCAGAGTCCCACCAAAGTCAATTGGATCTGCAAAGATATCTAGATTCTGTGACTTGTATTCACATTAACAAATCTGTTTTGATTAGTGTTACACCACCTGGGAAGCTGGGATACATAAAGCAGAATGCACTAGTTTTAAGTGTCATAAAAATTGGGGGGAAATTTACTTGAAGATAAATCCATGGCAGGTGTTGGGTTATTGACTGACTCGGAGATGAGTAGTTTTAGAAGCGTGCAAGGTAGTTATTCTGACAATATTGCCATAATGCCTCTGACACTATTAAAATTCTCTTTCTAGAAGCCTTACTATTCCAAATGATTGCTAATGCATTGGAATGACATCATTCCATTTTGTGAGACATGTGGGTGTGTCACACTGGTGACATATAGCTCCTTGTGCATTGTGCACCAGCGGTTCACCAGGCTGTACCTTCTCTTTTTAGGATCTAGTCAATGGTACTTTAATAAATGTTGTGTAAAAAAATTGCCTATAGTTCTGTATAGCAAATGTGATTTTTTTTATGACAAGAATGTGTATTTAATGTAAAAAGCATAAAACCCAGTTTCTTTGTATTCAGTGAAATGTCTAATAAAGCCCTGGTACCCGTACTCTTATGCTGTGGTTTCATTGCAGTTCACAAGTTCAATGTCTAGATGCAACAAAGAACTTCCAAAAAGAACTGACCAAAGACATTATACAATGGAACCTTCTTCAGGGCACTTCTGTGAAATGGATTAGAGCCCACTCTGGCTCCCCTGAGCGGATAAGCCTTGTCCTCCCTCACATACACCTGTATGGAGAAGGGTTACTGGAATTCATTACACTCCCTGACTAAAAGCACTGGGAGCAGGGGGAGCCACTAGAGCCCTCCCCCCACACAACTTGGGGCTGTGCACCGCTCTCCGCCCCATTGTGCATTGCCTGGCAAACCAACATCAGCACAGCAAAAGGCTGCATCTCCAAAAGGGAAGTGGGAGCCTCTTGTCAAAGCCACACTGCAGCAGCCTGTGAGGAGAGACACATCTCAGGCCAAATTCTCTTGTGAGTTATTCTGTGCGTCTCCAATGCGTTAAATGGAGTCGCACCACTGTGAATGAGAGGACAAATGGGCTCACAGGCTCCACAGTGATGGAATGTAACAAGAAGCTGTGTTTTCCTCTCCCATCTGTACAGAGGATCTCTTGTTATTTTGTCTTTGTACTCCCTATGTACATGGAATTCTCACTGATGGTAGTATGGATCTCACCTGTGTCGAGGGAGAGCAACTTAGAAGGGATCAGAGTGGAGGAGAGAATTTAGCTTGAAATTTGGTGGTTTGATAGTAAGCATGCAGGATCCTGCTTTGAGTTATATCAGTGGGGTGCACTGGGTATATGGGAGGCCAGAATATGGCTCTCATTCAGCAGACTGTACAACTGCACTGTTTGAACAAGTTTATAATTTGGGAGAAATAGGAGGGACTATACCTTGAAAGTGCCGTTCTACTCTAAGAGTTGACTGTAAACAATGCCACGGTGATGGTCTATGCTTCTTGTCTCTCACTGAATCAAAATCACAGTCTTAGGAGCAAACAGATGTTAGCTGCCAATCTTGCAGTTTCAGCCATCATGCTGTGGGCTTTCCTGTTTGTCTCATGCTCACCAATAAGAAAGATTCTGCAAACTTGTATTGCCAGGACAAAAGGGTTAAATCTTTGAGCAGGTGTTTTTGCTTTCCCTCCAGAAACTAGTGAGGGAATGAGAGAGGCTCCAGGTGCAGATGGTTCATTGTTAGGAGGATAAAAGCAGTGGATTAGTAGCTATCAGCCTCTCTGTTTGCTGGAATTTCTCAAAGTCTGAGTGAGAGACCCTAACTCCAAGAGTCAGTATTCCTACGCTATGTCTTCACTATAGAGAGGGAATGAACTACTGGAGTATTTTCCTAATTTCAAAAGGGGGCAGTTGTTTTCTTGGCTACTCTAGTAAAAGGAGCATCAGGCCAGGCCAGCTTGGACCTGCTGTGGCAACAGCTACCTTAGCTCGCTATAAATGTGGGAAGTGTGTATGTCTCTGTTCAAGAATAATATACTAGTCTGATGGCATGAGAGAGCTCGGCTATCAGAGAAATCTTTAAAAATACCTATATTCTTGTAAGCCTAATATCAGAGGAGGTAGTTCTCAGGCAGATGTTAGAAATTCCAGAAGATAATGTATTAGGTCACTGGACAAAATAGCTGAGGGAAATGGATAAAACAGGATTTTTTCCTGGATTTTTTTAGCTAGATCAGAGAGCTCAATTAAAACACAACTCCTGTCTAGTCTCAGACATCAACCAGAAATGGCTTTTCAAGAAATACCATGACTGTGGTGAGCAACTCAGTACAGGAATCAAGGCAGATAAACACGCCCTCCAGTTTTCTGTCTAGTTACCTGCTCCTCAGCCTTCCAGCTGCAGTCTCAGGCTTTTTAATATTTTTTTTCACAGCAACTGGAAATTTTAGGGGGGGAAATCTTTGCAGGGGGATGAGGCTGGTATCAAACACTCAGCACAGTCCTCCTCCTTTGCTCTTCCTTTTCCAACAGAGACACAAGGTGAAATTCTGATGCCATGCAAAAGGCCTATTGACTTCAGGGGGGCCAGACTTCTAGTCACAGAGTTTGGGGGAAAACTGCGAGAGTGAGTGTACTGAGCAGTGAGCAATGGTAGAATCTCCGTTACCACCCTACTAGCTAACCACTCAGCTTCTAGTCCACTCTTCTGGTTTTTGGTACCAAGACCCAGCTGGCCCAGCAAGAGAGGAAGCTGGGGGAAGCCAGGCTGGAGAGAGGGGGCAGCTGAGCAGTGGTTTTTGAGAACAGGAGAAAGGAGGTAGCCAGACTCCAACTGAGACCAGAATGAACTTCCCAGGATGCCACTGAAAGGGAAGGGGGGTCAATGAGACCTTGAGGAGGAATTGAGAAAGATGGGGCACAGAGAAAATTTTGGGGTAGAGGAGGTCAAAAGAAAGAGGGGAACTTCAGAACAAGAGAGGCCCTTCGTCCCCACCAGAAGGGTTTCTCCTGAAGGTGCCACCAGTGACTGGGTCTGCTATCTGCTCCGTGAAGAAGTGCACATTTAAAATGAC
Organism: Platysternon megacephalum; assembly: GCA_003942145.1. Lineage (NCBI taxonomy): Eukaryota > Metazoa > Chordata > Testudines > Platysternidae > Platysternon > Platysternon megacephalum. Next base: position 5,960,899 of record QXTE01000029.1, read on the forward strand.
CCTGTTTCTGTCAGGCAGTGAGTACTGCATTGTTCAGTCACACACAGTTCAGATTCAGATCAAGGCTGCTTTAAATTACTTCTGTGGCTTGTATTGGACAATGAGCACAGTTTTAATTAGTGCACACCAGCAAAATATATTCCATTTCCTCTCTCCCACATTGTTTATGCAGTCAAGAAATCTTAGTATTTGTTATTGAAGCCATTGTTCTGACCAAATCACTTCCCATTATGTATATTAATAGCCAAGCAGAATCACCTTTTATGCCTTCTGGAAAGCTTAAAAAAGAAACTACATATTTGCGGTCAAACACAAGAGAACTGGATACNTCTATTGCTGTATCTCTGTTCTATTGCTGTACACTTCACAGTCTGTCAGTTGTGCTTTAGGTACAATACCCAGGAAGTGGTAGGAGAAAATGCTGTTTTGGAACACAAAAGAGCATTATTATAATCATACTTCCATCCCATTGGTTGAGCCCCTCTGGCTTTACTTTTCTGGTTGCACAGAACAAAGATAAAATAAACTCATATCCCTGAGTTCAAATCTAGAAGGATTATGCACTATTCTGACATGAGCCTGAATAATCTCATAGATAAAGTAAACTTTTTATCTCTGAGAAGAGGATTATTTCCTAAACTCTGACAAATTCTAATGTTACACTGGAGTAAAGCCAAACTTTGGTGGAGCTACTCTAGATTTACACGAATATATATGAGATCAGAATTTGCCCTTTCTGGTGCTACACTATTCAATACGCAAAACCCAGAACAAAATGAAAACGATGTTCTCTCAGTCATTTGCGGAAAATATGCTAGAAGAAAAGACAAATTTTAACAGGGTAGAAATATGGGTGAATCATTTAAGATATAAATTATAAAATATGTAGTGTAAAAACCCAGTGCTGACTTATAATTGAAGATAACCAATGTGTAGCATCCCATTCTGTTATAGAGCTACCTGACTGTTTAATCACTTGCAGGCAAAATTCTAGTCAATTACCATATTCTTCCAAGTAGCTAGTTCCAGTGCTATTAATGACCCTGTCATACAACCCATCTAACTCTGTCACCCCGTTTTAACTACTTCCCACCCAATCTGAGTTAGTTTCAGTCTGGTCTTAGAATAAAGTAATACACCTCTACCCCGATATAACGTGACCCGATATAACATGAATTCGGATATAACGCAGTAAAGCAGTGCTCCGGGTGGGGCGGGGCTGCGCACTCCGGCGGATCAAAGCAAGTTCGATATAACGCGGTTTCACCTATAACGCGGTAAGATTTTTTGGCTCCCGAGGACAGCGTTATATCAAGGTAGAGGTGTAGCACCCAGATGTGTGCCAACCACATTGTAGAATAAATAAGGGGCTGGGGCCTCTTTTCCCCCCAGAGATTTTGGCTACCCACACAATCTATTTAAATCAATGGGTATTTAGCACATTTAAAAATCATCCCTGGAGAATTCAATCTTATATTATATGTGACACTATGCATAGGGGTGAAAGGATGAGGAAATCTATGAGGCTGGCAGTTAAACAAATCACATCCAGGGCCGGCGCTCCCATTAGGCGACCTAGGCGGTCGCCTAGGGTGCTGCTATTTTGGGGGTGCCTGCGCCCCCGCCGCCCGTAGAAATTTGGGGGTGGGACCTTCCGCCGCCGCTGTTGGGGGCGGGATTTCGGGGGCGGGACCTTCCGCCGCCTAGGGCGCCGGCAAAGCTGGCGCCGCTACTGATCACACCAAATCAGTTATTCAGTTTAGGCATGTGCATAATCTGACAGTGCAGTTTTTGAAGAAATACAGTCATTGATTCACCCTACGGCTATGATGGAAGAAGCTATTCTTAAGCAGGGAGCTGAATGAAGAGAACATTCTTGGCACACCAGAATGGGGCAGGGACTCCGAGTATAGTGCTGGCATGTCCAAACAAAACAAAAACAAAAACAAAATGCACAGATACCATTGTATGAGAAGTGAATGAAAGGTGCATCAAGACTACCATTGTTGCTGCGAGTCCTACATGTATAACAAGCACCATGTGAAAAATGAGATGTCCCTGGGTAGCAGTTCACCATCTTACGGTTCATACAAGGTCGTCTCTCCTGTAAGGTAGATTTGTTTTGAGAATAAGCCCCTTTCCCATCCTACCTTGTACCAAAGGAAAAATAGCCCACGGATGATGGTGATACTATAGAGAGAGCTTCAGCATTGCTGAGCCAGACGTTTAGCTCATCAAACCAGATGTAGCAAAGTAACAGACAGCCGAACAACAGTTATGCTAGTTTTAAGCATTTATTAAGGCAGATTCTCACTGACAGCTCTGGTTTTACCAGTTCTAAACCAAATGTTAGTACAAAATATGCCTCAGAGCTTCACAGCCCCAGCTGCACATAGTTGGTGTGGAGAAGCCTCTGTGGAGTCCTAGGAAAGAAGGAGCATCCCCCAGAGACATGACATCTCATCTCACCATCACTTCCTCCCCTTAACACACCTTCGGCTCCATTTTACTCTTTTTGTTCTCCCCTTCACACCGCCCAATGAATGGGAGCATAGAACTCTAACTGACTTGCCCCTAAGGCTACAGACAGAATGTTGTAGGATTAAGAGTTGCTGGTCTCCAGTGTGCGCTTGGACCACAGCTCTGACCGCATGTATAGTAGCCTTCAGGCTATTCTACTGCCCCTCTGGAGAACTGTGGAAAAGAGACAAATAAGAACTACGGAATGGAAGATAAGTGTCCAAGCCAATCATTCCAACCAACTGTTGGTCAGGCTCTTGGCTGGTGTAAATCAGTGTAGCTTCAGTTACGTCAATGGAGGGATGCCAATTTACATCGGCTGAAGATTGTTGTGTTCATGACATACAAATGCAGAAGTTAAATAAAAACTCTTTCTTGAATGTTGCAGCATAACACTACTTTAGTGTTTAAAAATCCACAACCTCAGCACACAAGAACTGAGAGAGAGAGAGAGAAAGCAGGCTGCTCCCTGAGGCAAAGAGGCACTGCTCACCCCACCTGCTTCTAGGTTGGCTCTTTGCTGCTTAGACCCAGATTGCACACTTCTCTACAGAGCTCCCTAGCCTGCAAGCAGGAAACCCCTGAAGATTTAAAGTAACAATTTACAATCATAATACAGGTTTAAATACACCATAGAGTTGGCCCTGCAGAGTCTGCACTTAATAATCCCAATGGAAGAATGGATTTTTGACTGGCAGATACAGATGATATTATATAAAACTACATGGGAGAAATTTATGAGATTTCAGGTAAATTCTCTTATTCAGATACCAAAACATTAAAGTTTCAAAAACACACAAAATACTTACAGTATTTTATTTTTACTTACATATAGAAGAAAGGAGATCTGGATTCTGAGGTTTTAATAAGGAAATCGTACAAAACAAAGAAGAAGCCCATACATTGTTGCTGCAGTTGAAATGTAGACATTGGACCTTGCATTATTAGGTATAATGCCTTTTCAAATTTATATCCATTTCTATTCTACTTATAAATACTTTCAGACATATTTAAGAACAAGAACTTTGCCAAAGCAAAATCTAAATGAGATCTATGGCCACAGATGGGGATGTGTCCTCTGCTTTATGACTTTATTGAAAATATGCTATGTGCAGCTGCTATGTTGGGAGGCAAGGAAAAAAGACCTGCTGGACAAAGGGGCTAGGAAAAGTTATCCTAGGACCGCAACTTTCCAACTCTAAATCTGTGGATAACTTTTAATTGGAGAGTCTCTCAGGGACTTTCTAACCTCCAGCTCCCCACCATCCCTCAGTCTATTCTCTTGGTCCGTGCACTGCCCCAAAGAGCTCTGTGCACCACTGTCGTAGGAAGTAACTAACATAACGATGATAGTAAAATCACCCAGCTTTGGCAGGGGGATGGGCTAAGTGACTTCAGAGGTCTTTGTTCTATGTCTAAGTTTTATGATTCTACACAGGCTGGGAAGCCACTAGCTCAGAAGAGGAGGAGCAGGAACCCATAACTATTACTCCACATGCTGTCATTCCTCACTGCAGATTGTCACGCCCTGCATACACTGACCTTTCAAATGCAAAATGAATGACTGGGTCTCCGCTGCCTTGCACCTTGTATGGCCATTTACAGACAGGGCCAGTCCTAGACCAAATGGTGCCCCAGGCGAGGAGCATCTTTGGTCATCCCCCCCCCCCCCCCCCCCCCCCCCCCCCCCCCCCCCCCCCC